>JAKZJZ010001640.1:5000-12500 GCA_022702705.1 Papilionanthe hookeriana x Papilionanthe teres | reverse complement strand
GTTAAAATGATCAATCCTTGACCCAATGACCAACTCATCGTCCCAATAGGTCAACTTTTGACCAAAAAGTTAACTTTGGTCAAAATGATCAATTTTTTACCCAACGACCAACACATTGACCCAGTAGGTCAACGTTTGACAAAAAAAACAAATTTGGTCAAAATATCAATTTTCGACCTAATGACCAATTATTAACCCAAGTAAGCTCAATCTCTCGACTCAAAAGTCAACTTTGGTCAAAATGGTCTCGTCCTCGACCCAATGACCAACCCATCGACTACGAAGAGTCAACTTTCGACAAAAAGTCATCTTTGATCAAAATGGTCAATTCCCGATCATATGACCATCCCATCGACCCAATGAGTTAACTTTCGACAAAAAATCAATTTTAGTCAAAATAATCAATTTTCGACCAAATGACCAATAATCGACCCAAAGAAGCCAATCTCTGACCAAAAAGTCAACTTTGGTCAAAATGGTCAATCTTTGACCCAATGACAAACCCATTGACTTAATTGGTGAACTTTTGACTAAAAAGTCAAGTTTAGTTAAAATGGTCAATTTCTGACCCAATGACCAACCCATTGACCCAATAGGTTAAATTTTATCCAAAAAGTCAACTTTGGTTAAAATGGTCAAACCTTGACCCAATAACCAACCCATTGACCCAATATGTCAACCTTTGACCAAAAAGTCAATTTTGATCAAAATAGTCAAATTTTAACCTAATGACCCTCATTAACCAAATAAGTTAACTTTTGACAAAAAATGTCAACTTTGGTCAAAATGGTCAATTTTTGACCCAATGACCAACCCGTTGGCCAAATTGGTCATATTTTGACCAAAAAGTTAACTTTTTGGTCAAAATAGATAATTTTTTACCAATGACCAATTATTAACCCAATAAGTAAATCTTTGACCAAAAAGTCAACTTTGGTCTTAATTGTCAATTCCTTGACCCAATAACCAACCCACTGACCCAATAGATTGACTTTTGACTAAAAAGTCAATTTTGGTCAAAATAGTAAATTTTTGACATAATTACCAATTATTGACCCATTAGGTCAACTTTTGAACAAAAAAGTCAATTTTGGTCAAAATTGTCAATTTTAACCTAATGACCACCTCATTAACCCAAAAGGACAACTTTTAACCAAAAGTCAAATTTGGTCAAAATGATCAATTTCTGACACAATGACCTAAATGTCAACTTTGGTGAAAATACTCAATACTTCATCCAATGACCAACCAATTGACCCAATTTGTTAACTTTTGACTAAAAAATCAACTTTGGCCAAAATGGTTAATCCTTGACCCAATGACCAACCTATCAATCTAATAGTCAACTTATGACCAAAAAGTCAATTTTGCTCAAAATTATCAACTTTTGACCTATTGACCGCCTCATTGAATTAAATAGGTCAAATTTTAACCAATAAATAACTTTGGTCAAAATAATCAATCCTTAACACAATGACCAACTCATTGACCCAATAGGTCAACTTCTGATCAAAAAGTCAATTTTGAATAAAATAGTCAATTTTTGACTTAATGACCAATTTGTGACCCAGTAAACCAATCTCTGACCAAAAAGTCAACTTTGGTTAAGATGGATAATCTTTGACCTAATGCCCAACCCATTGACCCAATAGGTCATCTTTTGACCAAAAAGTCAACTTTGGATAAAATGGTCAATCCTTGACCCAATGACCAACCAATTGGCCTAATAGGTCAACAATTAACCCAAAAGTCAATTTTGGTCAAAATAAACAATTTTTGAATTAATGACCCAATAAGTCAATCTCTGACCAAAAAGTTAACTTTGGTTAAAATGGTCAATCCTTGATCCAATGACAAATCCATTGACCCAATAGGTCAACTTTTGACCAAAAAGCCAATTTTGGTCAAAATAGTCAATTTTTGAATTAATGACCAATTATTGACCCAATAAGTTAATCTCTGACAAAAAAGTGAACTTTGGTCAAAATGTCCAATCCTTAACCAAATGACAAACCAATTGACCCAATATTTTTATTTATAATTTATTTAATTATAAAATGTTTTATAATTAAATTATATTTATTAATAATATACTATACTTAAAACATTTAAAATAAAAAAATTATATTATATATATATATATATATATATATATTTATTTATTTATTTATATATACATATATTTATTTTTTTAATTATAATTTATTTAACTATTAAATATTTTTATATTTAAATTATCTTTTAAAGAATATACTATACTTAAAATATTTAAAATAAAAAATAATATATATATATATATATATATATATACCTATATATATATTTATTTATAATTTAATTAATTATTAAATATTTTTATAATAAAACTAAATTTATAAATAATATAATATACTAAAATTATTTAAAATAAAAAATATATATATATTTATTTATTTGTTTATTTAAATTTATATATTTGTTTATTTATTTATTTATTTATATATATATTTATTAATTTACAAATATATATTTATATATATATATATATATATATATTTGTTTATTTATTTAATTATTTATAATAACTATTAAATATTTTTATAATTAAATTATATTTAAAAATCATATACTATACTTAAAATATTTAAAATAAAAAAATAATATTATATAAATTTATATATAAATATATATAAATATATAGATAAATATATATCAATATATATATATATATATATATATATATATATATATGTATATCATTTTTTAACTATTAAATAATTTTATAATTAAATTATATTTATTAATAATATATTATACTTAAAATAATTAAAATTTTAATAATATTATATAAATAAATAAATATTTATATATATATATATATGTATATATATATATATATATATATATATATATATATATATATATATATGTATATATATATATATATGTATATATATATATATATATGTATATATATATATATATATATATATATTAGGTATATATATATATTTATATTTTTATTTACAATTTCTTTAATCATTAAATATTTTTATGATTAAATTATATTTTTAAATAATATACTACACTTAAAATATTTAAAACAAAAAAAATAAAATTAAATAAATCTATATATATAATATAAATGTATATATATATAATATAAATGTATATATATAATATAAATAAGTATATAATATAAATGTATATATATATATATATATACACACACACATTTATATTTATTTATTTATAATTTATTTAACTTTTAAATATTTATATATTAATATATTAATAAGTCAACCTTTGACCAATAAGTCAACTTTTGACCAATAAGTCAACTTTTGACCAAAATAGATCAATTTTAGACCAAAAAAGTTAATTTTAGTCAAAATGGTCAACTTCTGACATAATGACCTCCCCGTTGACCCAATGGCTCAACTTTTAACCAAAAATTTAATTTTGGTAATTTTTGACCTAATGACCACCTCATTGACCCAAAAGGTTAACTTTTGACCAAAAAGTCAAATTGGGTCGAAATGATCAATTTCTGACATAATGACCTAAATGTCAACTTTGGTGAAAATGGTCAATCTTTCATCCAATGACCAACCCATCGACCCAATTTGTTAACTTTCGACTAAAAAGTCAACTTTGGCCAAAATAGTTAATCCTCGACCCAATGACCAACCTATTGACCCAATAGGTCAACTTTTGACCAAAAAGTCAATTTTGCTCAAAATTGTCAATTTTTGATCTACTGACCGCCTCATTGACCTAAATAGGTCAAATTTTGACCAAAAGACAACTTGGTTAAAATTGTCAATACTTAACCCAATGACCAACCCATTGACCCAATATGTCAACTTTGAGCAAAAAGTCAATTTTGATTAAAATAGTCAATTTTTGACCTAATGACCAATTTTTGACCCTGTAAACCTATCTCTATCCAAAAAGTCAACTTTGGTCAAGATGGTTAATCTTTGACCTAATGCCCAACCCATTGACCCAATAGGACATCTTTTGACCAAAAAGTCAACTATGGTCAAAATGATCAATCCTCGACCAAATGACCAACCTATCGACTTAATAGTCAACATTTGACCAAAAAGTCAATTTCGGTCAAAATAAAAAAATTTTGAATTAATGACCAATTATTGACCCAATAAGTCAATCTCTGACCAAATAGTCAACTTTAGTCAAAAATGAGAAATCCTTGATCCAATGACAAACCCATAGACCCAATAGGTCAACTTTTGACCAAAAAGCCAATTTTGGTAAAAATTGTCAATTTTTGACGAAATGACCACCCATTGACCCATGTCAACTTTTGACCAAAAGGTCAACTTTGGTCAAAATGGACAATTTTTGACCTAATGACCAACCCAGTTACCCAATAGGTCATCTTTTGACCAAAAAAGTCATCTTTGGTAAAAATGGTCAACTTCTTGATCCAATTACCAACACATTGGCCAAATATGTCAACCTTTGACCAAAAAGTCAACTTTGGTCAAAATGGTCAATTTCTGACCCAATGACCTCCCCGTTGACCCAATGGGTTAACTTTTGGCCATAAATTCAATCATGGTCAAAATAGTCCATTTTTGACCTAATGACCAATTAATGACCATATAAGTTAATCTCTGACCAAAAAATTAATTGTCAGAATAATTAATCCTTCACCCAGTGACAAACACATTGACCCAACAGGACAACCTTTGACCAAAAAGTCAATTTTGGTCAAAATAGTCAATTTTTGACCTAATGACCACCCATTAACCCAATAGATCAACTTTTGACCAAAAAGTCAACTTTGGTCAAAATGGTATGTATATATATATATATATATATATATATATATATATATATATATATATATATATATATTTATATAATATTATTTTTTTATCTTAAATATTTTAAGTATAAGTATATTATTTATAAATATAATTTAAATATAAAAATATTTAATTGTTAAATAAATTATAAATAAAATATAAATATATGTATATATAAATAAATTAATTAATTAATTAATTAATATATATATATATATATATAATAGTATTTTTTATTTTAAATGTTTTAAGTATAGTATATTATTTATAAATAAAATTTAATTATAAAAATATTTAATAATTAAATAAATTATAAATAAAAATATTGGGTCAATGGGTTTATAATTGGGTCAAAGATTAACCATTTTGACCAAAGTTAATTTTTGGTTAGAGATTAACTTATTGGGTCAATAATTGGTCATTAATTAAAAAATTGACTATTTTGACCAAAATTAGCTTTTAGTCAAAAGTTGACTCGTTGGGTCAATGGGTTTGTCATTGGATCAAGGATTGACCATTTTGACCAAAGTTAACTTTTTGGTCAGAGATTGACTTATTGGGTCATTAATTCAAAATTTGTTTATTTAGATAAAAATTGACTTTTTGGTCAAATGTTGACCTATTAAGCCAATGGGTTGGTCATTGGGTCAAGGATTGACCATTTTGACCAAAGTTGACTTTTTGGTCAAAAGATGACCTATTGGGTCAATGGGTTGAGCATTAAGTCAAAGATTAACCATCTTGACCAAAGTTGACTTTTTGGTCAAAGATTGGTTTACTGGGTAAAAACTTGGTCATTAAGTCAAAAATTGACTATTTTAATCAAAATTGACTGTTTAATCAAAAGTCGACTTATTGGGTCTATGAGTTAGTCATTGGGTTAAGGATTGACTATTTTGACCAAAGTTGTCTTTTGGTCAAAATTTGACCTATTTAGGTCAATGAGGCGGTCAGTAGGTCAAAAATTGACAATTTTAAGCAAAATTGACTTTTTGGTCAAAAGTTGACCTATCGGGTCAATAGGTTGGTCATTGGGTCTAGGATTAACCATTTTGGCCAAAGTTGACTTTTTAGTAAAAAGTTAACAAAATGGGTCAATTGGTTGGTCATTGGATGAAGGATTGAACATTTTCACCAAAGTTGACATTTAGGTCATTGTGTCAGAAATTGACCATTTTGACCAAATTTAACTTTTGGTCAAAAGTTGACCTTTTGGGTCAATGAGGTGGTCATTAGGTTGAAAATTGACTTTTTTTTCAAAAGTTGACCTAATGGGTCAATAATTGGTAATTATGTCAAAATTTACTATTTTGACCAAAATTGACTTTTTAGTCAAAAGTCGATCTATTGGGTCAGTGGGTTGGTTATTGGGTCAAGGATTGACAATTATGACTAAAGTTGACTTTTTGGTCAAAGATTTACTTATTGGGTTAATAATTGGTCATTAGGTCAAAAATTGTCTATTTTGACTAAAAAGTTGACTTTTTGGTCAAAATTTGACTAATTCGGCCAGCGGGTTGGTCATTGGGTCTAAAATTGACAATTTTGACCAAAGTTGACATTTTGGTCAAAAGTTAACCTATTTGGTTAATGCGGGGTCATTAGGTCAAAATTTGACTATTTTGACCAAAATTGACTTTTTGGTCAAAAGTCGACATATTGGGTCAATGGGTTGGTTATTGGGTCAAGGTATAGCCATTTTGACCAAAGTTGACTTTTGGTCAAAAGTTAACTTATTGGATCAATGAATCGGTCATCGATTGAAAATCGACCATTTTAACTAAAGTCGACTTTTGGTCAAAAGTTCACCTATCGGGTCAATGGGTTTATCATTGGGTCAAAGATCGACCATTTTGATCAAAGTCGACTTTTTGGTCGAGATTGGCTTACTCGGGTCAATTATCGGTCATTTGGTCGAAAATCGACTATTTTGACCAAAATTGAATTTTCGGTCGAAAGTTAACCTATCGGGTCAATGGGGTGGTCATTGGATCGAGAATCGTCCATTTTAACCAAAGATGACTTTTTGTCAAAAGTTGACTCTATCGGGTCAATGGGTCGGTCATTGGCCAAGGATGAACCATTTTGACCAAAGTCGACTTTTTGGTTAGAGATTGGCTTACTGGGTTAATAATTGGTCGTTAGGTAAAAATTGACTATTTTGTCCAAAATTGATTTTTTGGTCAAACATTGACCTCTATGGGACAATGTGTTGGTGGTTGGGTCAAAAATTGATCATTTTGACCAAAGTTGACTTTTTGGTCAAAAGTTTACCTATTGGGTCAATGGTTTGGTCATTGGGTCAAAGAGTGATCATTTTGACCATAGTTGACTTTTTGGTCAGATATTAACTTATTGGGTCTAAAATTGGTCATTAGGTCAACAATTGATTATTTTGACCAAAATTAAATTTTTTGTCAAAAGTTTACCGATTGGGTCAACAGGGTGGCATTGGGTCAAAAATTGACCGTTTTGACCAAAGTTGACTTTTTGGTCAAAAGTTGACCTATTTGGTCAATGCGTTGGTAATTGGGTCAAGGTTTGACCATTTTGATTATAAAATTTAATTATTTATATATATTTATGTGTATATATAAATATATATATATATATATATATATATATATATATATATATATATATATATATATATATATATATATATATATATATATATATGTGT
>JAKZJZ010000164.1:0-72044 GCA_022702705.1 Papilionanthe hookeriana x Papilionanthe teres | reverse complement strand
ATCAGAGCAAAATAGGCCAAAACGGAGCATACCGGAGCAAAACGGATCAAAATGGACACATTTGCTCCTGTGTCTGGCGCCTAAGCACCACCCAGTTGGCGCTTAGCTTCCTGGCAGTGGTGCCTATGCGCCAAACAGTCGGCGCATAGCCTCCAGTGATGGTTGGTGACGGTTTTTGGCATAACTTATTGTAGAAACGTCAGATTTGGATGATTTTTGAAGAGTTGTGGAGCTTATCACATGGGTAATTCATTGAAAATGATAAAATAAACTCTCTAGAAGAGTTTTGGTCGGTTATAAGGAGTTATTATGGAAATATTGTGTCTCTTAGAGTGAAAAGGCACTTAATGCACCCTTTGGATGATTCATTGTATGTGGACTCTTTTTGAAGAGACACTTAAGCATCTCTTGGAAAATTATAATTAAGGCTTACAAACTCTTGAAATAGAAGATTTAGAGAAGAGGGATGAACTATTAGAAGATGAGAAGAAGGCCGAGAAGAAGAAGACTTGGGTGTGAGCCCCGATTGGGGCGACAAGGTGAGAGAGAAAGAGAGAGTGTAAGAATTTCTTCTTTTCTTTTCACTTGTTCTTGGAGAGGATTGCAAGGAGATTGCTTTTTCTATACAAGGAGAGTTTAATTTTCATCAGAGATAAGTATTTTCATTGTATTTTGATTTGAATTTAGTAGTTTGTTTGTATGGTTTCAAAGACTTGTTCAATGAAATGTTCTTGTTGTTTCTTCATGTGTAGTGAGTAGTTTTCTTTACTCTTCCCTCTTACAATGAATTAGTATGCATGTGTAGGATATAAAATTGAGTATAGTGAGAATATATTGCGATGATTTTACTTTGATATTTTTTTACATGTAAACTTGATCAACTTACATGTTAAAATCTGTTGTGAGAACATGTAAGAACTAGTGCAGTATTGTCTCAGTCAACTATTGGTAAAAATCACATGAGATTATATGGGTGAGAATGTAGTCCATATGGTTTAGTGCAAATAAATATGGAGATATGCATGTTTAAGAAGTGTAGGATTAGAGGACTTTAGGGTGATAGACTAAAGCCCCTAATTTGGTTTGATATGAAAAGTTTTGTTATGAGATGTTAACCCCCCAGGTGGAGGGAGAAGAGGGAACTCTATAGTGAGAGCTAGTATCTTCCCTGCCTCACCCATATAAAAAATTTCAAATCATCAAATTATCCTATGTTTTTTATAGAACCAAGTAAGGGTAAAGAATATAATTGCTCCTATTTGTCATAATCTCTCTCACTACTTATTTTACTTTTACACATGTCACTAATTTCATTGTATGAGGAAGAGTACTTTTAATATATTAAACTCTACTTTTCTGATTTTCACTAAGTGTTTTAGTTTAGAAGTAGTATTGCAGTATATAATCAAAACCAAACTTTTATCGAACTTCCAAGCTAGGGCGTGTTATTATAGACTAGAACTTCTCTTGAAAGCCAGTGTTATTAACTGCGATCTCCGTGGGATCGACATTTGGGGCTTAATCAGAAAGCTCTACATTATTTGATAATGATACGTATACTTGCGTAAAATCCCTTTAAAGATATCAATTAAACCCTCATTTGCATCGACATCAAGTTTTTGTTCTCTTTGTAAAGAAAGAGATATAATTAAAAGGAAGTATAAAGTATAAACTCATATATAAAATGTAAGCATAAATATCTGGGATCAAGTTTTTGGCACTATTGCCGGTGATCGCAACAGTTGATCTTGACTTTTAGAAGGATTTTGGTTGAAGTATTTAGTCTTAGACTTGGAAAATTGTAGTGTCGTAAAAGCTATTTTGTGTGAAAAAGTATTTTTTTTGTATGAAAAAGTGTTGTGAAGAAACTGTTTGTGTGAAAAATAACGTGTTTGTGAAAAATATTTTCTTGTGTTGAAAATAATTTTTTGTTTAATTGTTAATGTATTTCATGTTGTGTTATGTATGTGAACTAAAGGATCTACAGCACTTGTGCCTTATGACCCTGAGTTAGAAATAATGGAAAAAATAAAAAAAAGGACTTGAACAGCGAGAAACATAAATGGAAAATAATCAAAATAATAACTTGAAAAATCATCATAAATCATTAAGGGATTATGTACATCCTATGACAGGTGAAATTCACTCAAGTATACAAAACCCTGTCGTAGAAGCTGACTCGTTTGAACTAAATCCAGAGATTATCCAACTGGTGCTGAACAATCTGTTTGGGGGAACTCCTTTGGAGGATCCCTATTTACACTTATCAATTTTTATTGAACTTTGTGCTACATTTCGTTATAAGGGCATGTCAGACGATGCTGTTAGACTAATGCTTTTTCTCTCTCACTAATGGATAAGGCTAAAATATGGTTATACTCATTAACACCTGACTCTATTAAAAATTGAGAGGAGTTAACTCAAAATTTTCTAGCTAAGTATTTTCCACCTTCAAGTACTACTAAACTTAGAAACAATATTATTTCATTTTGTCAGTATGAAGGGAAATCAATATACGAAGCCTGTGAAATATTTAAGGCGCTCCTAAAAAAGTGTCCACAACATGCTCTGCCTAATTGGTTAATCATTCAAACTTTTTACAATGGGTTAGTAGAATCCCATAGGTTCATAATTGATGTTGCTGCTGGTGGATCGTTAATGTCAAAACCATATGATGAAGTGTATGCTTTAATTGAAGAAATGGCTACAAATGAATTTCAATGGCCCTCTACTAGGGTAAATCCTAAAAAGGTAGCCAGTGCTCGTGATACAAATGCGATTGCAATTCTTGCATCTCAGGTTATTGCAATATTAAGGAAGTTGGACCCATTTGGAATGAACCAGCCTCAATTTACTTCAATAAGTGAGGAAAGTTCATTAGAGCATATGATTGATTCTAACTTATCATATGAGACTTTAAATACCATAAAACCCTTATTCTAACTATTACAACCCAGGTTGGAAGGACCATCCCAGTTCAAACTGGAATCATACTACTGGGGGTGGAAACCAACAATGGGAAAATAATCATGCAAATCCTAGTAGAAGTTAGAATAATCGGGGGGACACAAACTATAGACCTTCATATCCACTGGACTCTAATAATGATCAACAAATTGAGGATAAGAAGATATCTATAGAATAAGTGGTATTGTAAATGGGAAACCAGATGCAAATTCAAAATGTTGCAATCATAAACATAGAGAATCAACTAGGACAATTTACTAACTCACTTAGCAATATACCCTAAGGAACACTTTCTAGCAACATTGAGATCAAACCTAAAGAAAACAATAATGAACAAGTAGAAGCAATTTAATTAAGAAGTGGAAGAAAGATAGAGGATGTGGTTAGAAAAGAGAAAGAAATTGTGAGAGAAATAATGGAAACTAAAAGACCTGAAGAACTTGTTTCTAAGGATATGTAAAAATTAATATCTCCAACTGAAATCAATTTAGAAAGACCACACCTCCATTTCCTCAAAGACTTAGACAACATGAGTTGGATAAACAAATTTCAAAATTCCTTAAAGTACTTAAGAAGTTAACGATAAATATTCCTTTCACTGAAGTTTTGGAACAGATGCCAAGTTATGCAAAGTTTATGAAGGAGATATTAAACAAGAAAAGAAAACTTAGGGATTACGAGACAGCTGCACTAAGTGAGGAGTGTAGCGCTATACTTCAAAAAAAATTTTCTCAGAAACTTAAAGATCCTTGTAGCTTTACAATTTCTTGTGCAATTGAAGAAAAATTATGTGGAAAAGCTTTATGTGATTTAGGAGTGAGTATTAATGTGATGCCTCTATCTATATTTAAAAGGTTAGGTTTATCTAATATTTCTTCCACTACTGTAACCCTTCCTTGTGATTGAGTCGCATCTAAAGATATAAAGACTGGTTGTGTAGATGAATTCCCTAAATAGGTAGGCTTTAAAATTATATGGGGTACATCCATCTTATGTTCATGAGATTTTTCAACAAATGGAATTAAAAGATTACTATTTTTGGTAGCGTCCATAATTTCACACCTCTCCTGAACATACATACAGTCTTCTTTAAATAACATTTTTGAATCATCATGAAAATCCATTTCAATCTCATCTATTAACTTACTCTCAAAACTTTCTTGGAAATGGTTTTTACTTAGATAATCAATTTCATCTATCCAAAAACAATCATCATCTTTTCTCTCAGCTGGATATTTCATAGTCTTTAATACATCAAAAGTGACTTTATGGTCATTAATATTCATAATCAACTCTCCTTTTTGCACATCTATCATAGCTTGTCCAGTAACAAGGAAAGGTCTCCCTAAAATAATTGAAATTTCTTTATCTTTCTCTATATCTAATACAATAAAGTCCAAAGGAAAGATAAATTTATCCACTTTAACAAGCACGTCTTCTATAACTCCTTTTGGATAAATGATAGATCAATCAGCTAACATAAGGGTTACAGTAGTGAGAGAAATATCGACTAAACCTAACCTTCTAAATATAGATAGAGGCATCACATTAATGCTCACTCCTAAATCACATAAAGCTTTTCCACATAATCTTTCTCCAATTGCACAAGGAATTGTAAAGCTACAAGGATCTTTAAATTTCTGAGGAAAAGTTTTCTGAAGTATAACGCTGCACTCCTCACTTAGTGCAACTGTCTCGTAATCCCCTAATTTCCTTTTCTTGTTTAATATCTCCTTCTGTTGACCTCATTTTTGATGAGGTCTTCCTTTTCTTCTTTTTAGTGCTTAGGATCTAGCCTTAGGCTTTTCCTTTGACTATCTTAGAGGACTAGAATTGGGACCCGCCTTTTAGAAATTCAAACCACTTCTAAACTCCCCGCAAACTCCACAAACTCGACTATAGACCCCTAATCACCTAGAGGGTTGAAATCAAATATGGAAGTTTAAAGGATGAGTTCCTATAGGACTCTTCGGCCTTAGGATCGCCCCGGGCGGCCCGGTCCAGTGAAGGGGCCGACATACACTACACTTACACACTACATTTCCACACACTTCCTAAAACCACACCCATACCCAACTTGACCTCCCGACTCATGTAGGTGATTCACATGGATGGTCCTTAACCCCTAAGCCCTCGCTAAGAGGTTAGGAACAACATAATGAATGCCTCAAATGAGTCCTTTCATGGCTCATATGGGCTTGAAATGGCTTCATGGCTCAACCAGAATGATTTCACCCCACCCAAATTCACCCAATCTTCAATTTCCCAAATTTTCAATTTTTGACCCCCGGGACCCTACACCCGCTTAGCCTACCCAAAACTCTTGAATTACCCAAATTTTCGCAAAATCTCCAAATTACCTAAAATTTTCCAAAATCAATCCCAAACACCTCCACATCACTCAAATTGATCATCCATACCCAAAAATACCAAAAATTCCAAGAAAACCCCCCAATACCCTCCAAATACCCAAAATACCCTTCTTGGCCTAAAAATCCAAAAATTCAGAAAATTCCCAGAAAATTCCAGAAAATCCCAAATATTCCCAATTTCATTTTGTCCAACTACACCATGGGCCAATTTTGTCAATTTACCCTACTTTTGTCAAAACCCCCAAATCGACCCATTTTAACCCAAAGTGGACCCAATGTCAAACCAAACCTACCCAATTGACCCCAATTTTGGTCCAATTCAATTCTAAACTTCAATTCAACATTCCCAATACCAATTTAGACCAAATCCAAGTCCAATTTGATTGACATTTGGATCCAATTTCACTTTGGGCCTTAAAGCCCAAATTTGGACCCATGACCCAAACTTAGCCCAAACTAACCCAATTCAACTCCAATTAACCCCAAATCTTTTCTAAACCTTCCTTAACATCCTCATAAACAAAACACTAACATGATTTGCCCAAGATTTTGACCCAAACCCCACTCAAATTCAACCCAAAATCAAAAAGCCCAATTTCGACCTAAACCCAAATCTAACCCAAATAGGCCCAAACCTCAAAATTAAAACCCAACCAAAGCCAAAACCTCTTTGAAACACTCCCATAAACATTTCTTAATATTTATTTTACATCAATTTCAACCCTAGCCCAACATTGGCCCAAGTTAGCCCAATTCGACCTACATTGGCCCATTCACCAAAAGAATTCAAATCCAACCCAATTCAAGTCCAAACTACCCCAAATTTGCTTCAAGTCACTCATGACACATCCATGAGCTAAACCCAATAATTATTTGGCCCAACCTCTTTACAAAATTTCATCCCAAAATCCATTTTAAAATTCAAGAGCCCACTTTCCTAATCCATCTTAAAAGCCCATCTAAAACCCTTTCAAAAAAAAGCCCAAAATTCTTCCAAGGCCCATATGACATTTCCCCTCATCATACTTTCAATTAAAATCATCCCTAAGTCCTAAATTCATCATCAAATAATTCCAAATCAAGCCTCATGCCAAATCACCCCTAAATACCAAAATTTTCCTTAAATCCATTTCCATGAAATCGACTTTACTTTTCCCAAGCCAAATGGAGCCATGGAGCCATGCATAAGCCATATGCAAGCCATGAGAGCCTCTTTACATGTCACCATGCCATTTTGGGCAAAAGGAGGAGGCTCTTTCCTTAACTCCTAAAGGTGGTTAACCACTTACATGATTCCACTAAACCATGCTTAAGCCTAATCGTACTTGGATCGCGACTTGACCCCACTAATCAAGCCGATCCAAATCACTTTCTCCTCACCTAAACCGAGCCTCGGGTGGTGCACCTAGCCCAAATGGGTGGGTTGACCCATTTAGGTCCAAATCTAGCCATGCCCCATTCCACTTCGGATCAAAGCCTTTACACATGTCCATGGCCAATCGATTGCACAAACCTCCAGCCCCGACCCACCCGACCCCGAGGGTGACCCATGCTCGGCCGGCCGCCACCGTGCCGCCGGAAAACACCATGGCCGAGAGCTCACATGTGAGCCAACATCGAAATTCTCACTTGCCGAGCCGCCCCATCCCTAGTGGTCACCATGGCCGATCTTCTCCTCACCGCAGCAGACTCGATCCCAAGCCCTAACTCTCCCCGAGAGGCCCCCACCCACTCTATTTAAACTCCACCCCTCTCGGCCATGAGAGGAGCCAAGCACAAACCCTGCCGAAACTCTGCCAAAATTGTTCCAAACCCTTCACCATCCTTAGAGCAGTTGATCCCCAGTGTCAATTTGCCCTAATCCCCACCAACAGAGCCCAATTTCTCAACTGAAATTCCACCCAAAACCAGGACACTTTGCCACAGCTGAGCCAATCCTCAAATCGATCGGTCCTACACCTTCACTCGGACCAAGAGGAGAAGTTTCCCACCGAAAGCCCCATCTCCAAAGCCACCCAGCTTGCTCCAGCCTCCAAGCTTTGTGATCGGCCGTGGTCACTTTCATAGCTGAGCAATTCACTGGCACCGGAGACTTCATCCGGAGCTTCGCTGGGACCCAATCGAAGGTGCAACAACTCTCGTATCGAAGCCACACTTCTCCGAGCTAAGGTACGAGTTAACTATCCATCCCGAGCTTCCGGAGATTCTCCATTTCAAATGCCTTAGTTTCAATGCATGTTAGCCGTATAGATGTGTTCGTCTCTTCAAGACGAATCCATGTAGCATAAGAACATGAAAATCCATCGAGAATCGAGTGAGATCTTAGTGGATTTAGTGTGGACGCGCTCTCGGGCGAGGACGCTCGGGGACGATGAACGGATGCCGTCCATTCGATACACGCGCGCACGGACGGCCGTGATTGCGTCGGACCGAGAGACGCGTACGAGAACCGCGGGGCCCGGCCGCCGACTCGAGTGGCGGCGTCGAACGGGAGCGCGACGCGCGGCGTTTCGGAGTCGCCGAGGATGCGCTGGCGCCGCGTGGATAAATAGAAAATTAGGGTATTTTCTTATTTATTTAATTCCCTAAACTTCAAAAATCCATATCTTTGTGTAGAAAAATCACAAAAATAAAATAAAAATACCCTCTTGCTCAGTGAATAGAGGAGAATAATGTGGAAAAGAAATCATTTAATTTCATCAAGTATTTTATTTTTTATGATTTATTTACTCTCTCGCATACATTTAATTCTCCATGCATGTATACAATTCACCATGGCATGAGACCATAGGGCTTTGAAGCCTCCGAACTCGGGAACATTCCCCGAATTTTCCAAGGTCGAGGCCATCTCTCGTGAAAAGTTATTTATTTTTCAAATGCATGTTGCTGTTTTGAGTATTTTAATTCCAAAAATTAGCATGTTGTGAAATAAATTCTAGAAATATTTGGTGATGTTCCTTATGACCGGAGAACTCTAGAAAAATAGGACTCGAGTTAATTCACTCGCATTAACCCTAATCTGGCTTAAACACCTAAAATAGGTCTTCAATTAATTAGAGTTAACCAAGTATCAAATTGACTTGAAATCAATTCTCCACTGACCTTTAGGATCAGAGGAATCCACCATAAAAATTTGAAGTCAATTGGACTTGGTTAGCCCCACTAATTGGGTCGATTAAGTCACTTAGCCATTTTAAACTTTAAAAATTCATAACTTTTAAAATACTTTTTAAAAATTCACCAAATTGGTTTTGGAGCCTCTCTGATATCAGGGGAACCTAAGAAAATTAAAATTTCAATTTTCTAAAAAAGTTGATTTTTAATAATATTTTAATATTTTTAATAATTAAAAAATAATAAAAATCACAAAAATAATAAAATTCACCAAAATGTCACATTTTGAATTTTAATCACTTAGGAACAAATCCCACATTTTTCCTAAGTCTATTTAGTGAGATATTAAATTTTAAAGCCCTAGGGTAATTTTAAAATTAAAAAAAATGTATTTTCTAGCATTTTCACTAAAATAATTATTATAAATCATAGAAAAATCAGAAAATTGCAAAATTTGATTCTCTGGTTTCCTTGATATCAGAGAGATTTTTGAAAAATATAAAATCCATTTTTCAACATTTATTTTATTTTTAAATTAATTAACACTCCAAAACTCAAAATAATTATAATAAAAATAATATAATTCAAAAAATCACCAAAATTGGTCCAAGTGCTTCTCTGGTCATTAGGAATGTCCCCTAATTTTCTTAAGGACAGAAACTTTTCCCTTGGTCATGTTATCAAATTTTCCTTGAAAATCTCTATTTTCCACCAAAAATAATTATATAAATAAATTAAATACAGAAAAATCACATTTTCTCCTCTCATGTCTTTATTGACATATGAGTAAAGTCACATAAAAATTTCAAGTTCATTTAAGTTCAATTTAGTGAGTTATGAAATTATTAAGCTTAAAGGGTAAAATGGTAATTAAAATCTTTAATCCTTAATTAAAACTTTAGGTTTAATAAAAAATCAACAAGTAAAATATTTGATCCTAATCTGATTTGGATGATTGAAATTTAAATAATTAAAGGGTAGAAACCCATTAAATAATTTTAAAATGATTAAACTTTAATTAAATAATAGATTAAATTTGGAAGAATAATAAAATCTGGAATTATTAAAATAAGGGATCTTTATTAGGAAGAGATTTATTCTTTAATTTAAAAATCCCTAAATTAATTATATCAACTAATACTCAATTTTTAATTAAAATGATAACTCAAATTTAAAATATTAAAAGATTTAATTAAATTATTAAAATCTTTTGAAATTTCAATTAAAATTAAAAATAAAGTAAATTAAAGATAAATTAAATTAAGATTAAATTAAATTAATAATTAAATTAAATTAAATTAAATAATTAAATTAAATTAAATTAAACAATTAAATTAAATTAATTAAAAATTAAATTAAATTAAATTAAACAATTAAATTAAATTAAATTAAACAATTAAATTAAATTAAATTAAACAATTAAATTAAATTAAATTAAATAATTAAAATTAAATTAAATTAAATTAAATAATTAAATTAAAGTTAAATCAAATCAAATTAATTAAACACCAAATCAAATTAAATTAACTATGTTAAACTAAATTAAAACTCAATTAAATTAAGTTAAATTAAATATAACATCACCTAAGACATAAAAGAAATTAAATATAAAACAACTTCAACACTATTCCAAATTTAAACTCTTTAACTTAAACCAAATCATTTCAATACTAACTTACCCTTGAAAGCTTTAGTTATTATAACTCCTAAATAAAACATTAAATGAAGTGTCACTTCACTCATAGGATATTCAAATGTCCTAGTTCATCGAGCAAGTTAACAAGACTTGAAAACCTCTGACGATCGATTCATTTATATAATTAAATTCATTTGGACTTAAAACAATCCTGAAATATTGAAAAGATGTTTAAGATCCTTCTTAAGCACTTCCTCAATATGATAGGATATTTATAAGAACAATCGAATTTGATTATTCTTCGATGAAGAAAATCGTCCTTAAACCAAAACCCAAAGAACCTAGACGTCATAGGAAATGACTAGCTATAGGATTAGGAATTTGGTAGAAAACCATAACCTTTCCCTTAGCTTTACCTAGGAACTTGCTTAAATATTCTAATTGTGTTTTAAGTGCAGCTTGGGATGACGGGAAGACCCTCCAGTACGCTTTTATTTTATTGCAATTTACTTTCTCGCAATTTACTTTCTTAGCAATTTACTTTATTGCAAATGCATTTTACTTTTCTTGCATGATAAAACAACCGTTGCATGAAAACCCACACCTTTAGGATAGCCCCTAAAACTGAAACCAAAATTAAGTTAAAAGTCATTGCAAGATAAAATTCACCGCCACAACATTTCAAAATATAAAACAACTCAAAATTTAATCACAAACGTAACACAAAACTACAATTACAACTAAATTAAAACGTCCCGTCGGATGATCTGGAATACCTCGGATGATGTAACCTACGTGTTGCTAACGGGATTTCCCACGGTCTAAATGAAAGTGTGGAACTCATTCAACTGAGTTTAGCAAATTCATCCGGACTAAGTGAATCCGATAAAAATAACGATGCCGAAGGATGGAACCGTGGGATCTTAACCGTGTCGTTATAATCAACTTTAAGATTTGTTTTAATTAAAACACAAAAAACACTTGGAAATTAAGATTTTCTCTAAACCAAAACACTTTTCTCATCCCCCGATTTATGATTTCTAAAACTAAACCTCTCGCAACAACAAGGAGCTCTGAGCATGGTGGGCAAGACGACCATCGTCATCAAGCAAAACTCGAGTCTACTTCAACGAAAACTTTCCTAGAATTAAAACAACCAAGCCATAGGACTTCGAGGTAGCTTCGCTTAGTGCAACATAAATCCTCAACTCTTCGTTAGGCATTTGCATTGCAAATTAAGCCCTAACCTGGTCTTAGGATTCCGAGGTAGTCGTCCGATACGACAATAAACCCTCACATCTTCTAAAGCTATTTGTTTGATTTTATCATACAAATATAAGCCCTAATTAATTGAAATCGGCAAGATCGAAATATCAAATAAACATTAGGACTTTCCTAAATTCAAGCCAAACGATAGGATAGTCGGAAATTATCGAAGTTCACTTCGAATCGATGATTTCTCCTACCTTTCTTCCTTTGGATTCACAAAACAAAATGTTCCAAAATTTGATCCATTCCCTATCAAACTCCAAAATTCAATCTTCGAAAACCTTAAACTTTCAAATTCTCGAGAGCAGTAATCATCGATTATTATCGAGAGTTTTCTTAGGTGATTCCCGTCACTTAAGATGTAATTAACTATAGGGCTTGCCCTTATAGGGAATTTTAAAGAACCTGTGTAATATAAACCCCGTTTAATGTTTTCATATTAAGCATGGGAAACTTGTTGGCTTATAAAATTGGTTCGCTGCACCAAACGGATGTCACTAATCTTCTAGTTTATTTAATCAAGCCCCACCATCAAGCGTGTGTCTATCCTTAGGGATAGATACACGGCTCGTGGTGCGGTGCTCGTTTATATAAACTATTCTGGGATGTGAGATCGGCTTAATCTCATATCTTAAAACTTTCAAATTTAAAAATTATTTTCAAAATCAAATACTACTTTTCAAATTATTTATTTTAATTAAATTAAAAATTCGCCGACGATTTCGTTAGCGACCCCTCTTCAAAATAAAACACGACTCTAAAAATAATGCCGCACAGATTTCGGCGACTCCACTGGGGAAAATTCCTCTCTCCATTATAATCAAATAATCTCGTTTTCAAAAATCGGTAGTGTATCCATGTCCCTAATGGATCAAACTACCCTTCTTTCCGTTGGAATACTATGTTCATTTCTATCTCGAACAAGTATAGCCAACATTCTCTCGGATTTAGGAGCCACTCGTTTAGACACCCCTAAACGAGAGGTTCCGAGATCCTTTTACCTCATTTCCGAGGTGGGGTGGACCCCCGATAGGTGTTAGTTTAGGAGTGATCCTTCGAGCTCGGGAAGTCTTGCTTAAGACTTTCTTTTCCTTTCGAATCGGATTCCTTACCTTCTCTACACCTTCGAACGTTCCGTTCTAAATAAACAAACCCTCTAATAAGTGATTCTTTTAACAAATGATTCTTTTATAAATACATGAACAAAGAATGAGTTCGGACTCTTTCAATTCCTTTCTTTTCGTCCCGAAGAAAAGAAGCATAACTTCGGACCGACAACCGAATCTACCTCGCAGAAATGGAAGCCCCGAAACCGATTTTCTCCTTCACCAACGGACCGGACTTCGCCGTCTATAAGGATGAGCCGCCCGACAATGGGGTCATCCGATTCGGACAGGGTTCGAAAACACGAACGTCAAGGTCACCGACGTCTCCCTCTTCGCACCGACAAACAAGGTATCCGAAGCCGAGGAGCCACTCGCTCGAGTTCAACCTTAGGTCGACCCAAGAGTTTCCTCCCCCGCAAAGGGTCCCGACTAGGAGGAGCACCGCCGTCCGCAGAGGACCGTTCTCACTACCCCCACCGGTCTAGTTGTTTCCGCACCTACCCCGACTTCCGCCAAATCAAAGGGGAAAGAAATCCGTAACTATGGTAAACCCGTTACCGCGGAGGGTACGGATCTTCCCGTAAGACCTTCGTCTTCGAAATCGGGTCCAGCTCGAAGATTCCTTCGCCGACAAAGACCCAAAGAAGAAATAGAAATAGAAGGATCGCCGTGGAAGCCGTAGCCGCCGAGATCGCCTTCCCGAGGAAATTCCGCAGTTGCCGAATATACACCGCTACCGTAATATACACCACCGCCCGACTACATACCACTTTTGGGAGGAAGCGAGTTCCATCCCCTCTCCGCCGCAGAGGATGAAGAGAATGTTCGAAAGATCGTCGCCACATTACCACGACCCGCATACTACAACGATAACCGCAAGAAAAGAATCGAACTACGCCGTTCGCTCGACCGCAAACTTTGGTGAAAAGCTAGCGAAGAAGGAAAACCGCCCCGTGTCGGAAATTCTACGAAGGATAGGCGGGTGCCGCCAAATCCCGTCTCGGGCCTCGAGTAGAACCCGCCGTCATGATAGAAAAGCCAAGCAAGAGAATGAAGGCTAGCCCGCCCGTCGTAGTATCGTGTTGCGGATTAGGAGGATACCACCTTCCAAGCATTTCGGCCGATGTGACCATCCGGTCACAGACCTTCCGCCGCTGAAGGATGGTGTGGCGTCCCACTACGGGCAATTGAGACCGAAACAAGCAGTCTCGAGAAAGAAAGTCTCGCCAGAGGCCGGAATCCGAAGAAAGTGCTACCGCGATGAAGGGGACTCGTGAAAAAGGACCCGACAACCATCGCACGACAACCACAAAGATACACGTAAAGCTCCGCTAGAAGATGCCATGGAAAAGTCGAGAACCGACATCCGACGGTCGGCAAAAGAAAGAGAAGAAAAGTTCGGAGATGAGATCGACTCATCGGAATTCATGGACAACGAATATGCGAAATCAACATGGCTGAGACACGAGCTTCATCATCTTCTCAAGGTGCTCCCGCAGCTCGCAGAAGAGAGGAGCCGGAACCGATGAAGAGACAGCCTTCGAGAAAAGGACGACACGATCGCTCAAATGGCGAAGAGGATGGAAGAGATGGCCATAGCTCTAGCCACTCTCCAAAGTCAAGTACAACCACATAGTAGAGACACCCCCGTAAGTCATTCACATCGTAGACGGAGGAAAGGAGATTACATCCGTCAACGGGGATGACCACCGAAAAAGGATACAACACAAAGTATGATCCCCGAAAAGGATATCAAGAACTTGGTAGAACAGCAGTGCGAGAAGCCCTAGCACAATCGAAGAACGGGACATCTATTCGGACGGGTAGACCTTACCCGAAGAATTCGACGCCGTCCAATACCCAAAGGGCTTCGTACCACCTCTGTTTAAGACCTTCGACGGAACCGGAACCCCCGACAAGATGTTGCACACTTTCGTGCCGCTTGTTGCAATGCCGGCGGGAGCGATGCGCTACTCTTCCGACAGCTTGTTAGCAGTCCGTCGTGAATCGCCTTCGACCGGTATGCGAATTACCCAACGGATCTGTAAAGACATTCTCAGAGCTAGAGAGCCTCTTCATTAAGCGATTTGTCGGAGCTCAGCACCACATCACTATAGGTGATTTAGTGGTAGAGAAACAAAGGCCGAATGAAACTCTAGTGGATTACATACTTCGATGGAGAAATTTAAGTATGAAGTGTGAACCACAACCGCAAGAACAACATGCGATCAGCATCTTGCTTAAAAGCATTCACGGCCCGATAAGCACTTCTCCTCAAGGGATTCACTATTAAGACTTTTGAGAAGTTGTTAAGCAAGGCCGGAAGCTTGCAAGAAGAGGCGAAGCAATTAAGTTTTGCCGACAAGACGGACAAGCGTAAGCCGGTGAAGACTTTCGAAAGAAATCCGGGGTCGTTGCAGCAGCTTGACAAAGGCAAACAACCGATGCAAATACCACCGTAACGGCCGCAAAGAACCACAACAAAATTACCAAGAACCCCGGTCCAAGCTATCGCCGTTCCGCAAGCATGAACAACCGTCTCGTCCGCAACGTACATCGAGGGAGCTTCGAGCGGAGAATATCCGTTCAAAAATGAAGCAAGCACTAAAGATGTTCCGTAGCTTAATGAAAACTCCAGCATTTCCAACTGCCGTAGCCCAAAAGACCGGAGGAAGTCAACAAGAAAGGTGATCCCAACTTTCGCCCCTACCATCGGATGCTTCGGGCACAAGATGAAGACCGCATTACCTTCAAAAGTTGGCTCAACGACAACCTTCTGAAAGGAAATATAACAATCCCGAAGGAGTACATGAAGGAACCCCGTAAAGGAGGTTCCGTCAATGTTATCTCAACCGATCCCGTCATTCCGATAGATCCCTATGCAACCGACGATGGATGGACTACCGCCTCGGACGAGATCTTCGAAGAAGATTTTAGACAACATCCGAACCGCTTCGGTGCGAGCTTCAATTCGTAGTTCGAGACCCGTTAAGCCGGTACTATCACTCGCGATAGAAGAACCACCTCGACAGGAGACAATCGAAGAGAAGAAGAAAATCGACGAAGAAGAGGGGACCGAGATTCCTAAGGCTGGACTAGTGGCCGCTTATCCTAGGATAGTTGTTTCCGATTCGGGGAGAAATCCCTCGAACCTCTCGATTTTGTATGATTATCTCGCTCACTTCGGTGGGATCATATAATGATAAGGGTGATGGCGTTGGCTACGTTTTGATCGTTTCTAACGATTACGTAACTAGCGACAATCCGGGCGTCGATTTCGATACCAACAACAATTCTCAAATCATACATGATCTCGACGATCACAATGACGAAGAAGGCATCCATCAAGGAGGCTACGAGAGTTCAACAAGCAACGGATCTATCTCGCGAGTTTCGAGGAGCTCCAAGCTACAATAGAGTTGGAGCCTTCGGATTTGGAAGATAATCCGAAGAGCCGACTATTCCGATTCGAGAGGAGACACCGACAAACTCAATACTAGATTCGAAGAAATTACGTAAGTCAACCTAAGAAGTGGAAAAGTTCTACCTCCAAGAATGGGTCCAAAAGACAAAGGAAAGGTGTGGTTGTTCAAGAAGAACCAACCCCAGCAGAAGACATACCCATTCGAGAAGAAGCCGAGACGCAGGAGAACAAAGTGGACTACAACGTGCTAGCCCATCTTAGGAAACTACCGCCAAACCGAGCATTTACGATGCTCTCATCTTATCAAAGGAGATGAGAGAAGCTCGATCAAGGCCTTACTTGATCCGGAAATTTGCTTAGCTCAAATGGCCGGAGATTCCTTGGATGAGGTTTGCTCGTTAAAGGAACAGCCGAGGTGTTACCTTCACGTACAATGACCTACTACTTGGGACAGCAGATCACAACCGACCGTTGTACATTTCAGCTACAATCGGGAAGTTTACGCTCTCCGCAGTATTGGTGGATCCAGGAGCATCAATCAATATAATGAGTCTTCGAACACTAGCATACTTGGAAATCGATGCTCGCGAGCTCGAGGCCGACAAAATGTTATTAAGAGGATTCAACCGTAAAGGAGAAAGAGCCCTCGGTCAATAACGCTACCGATGAAGACCGGTGATTTAGCAAAGACAACCGCAAAATTTCATATAATCGATTCGTAAACGTCGTTCAACGCTCTACTCGGGCCGACCATGGATACATGAAAACAGGATGGTACCATCATCTCTACACCAGTGCATCAAGTATTACGATGGAGGGGAACAATGCATCAAAGGAGACTTACAACCATTCTCCGTACATGAAATTGGAATCCATGAAGATGCAGCTTATTATGCACCGCCAAAGAAAACAATCTTCTCCAGAGATACCATAACAAATGAAGCAAAGAAAGTTCGTGACAACGAAGAACCCGAAGTTCTAGTCCAACAGCCACTCACCACTCCCTTCCGGCGAGATGGTGAAGGTTTCTCCACAACTCGCATCCGAGGTCGAGGCCGGGGACGAGGCCGTGGTAGAGACACTAGGACAATCGGACGTAAGAAACCAACCATCAATGTTGATCGGGAAGATAGTTCCGAAGAGGAAAAAGAAATCAAGCAAGAAGCAAGCAACAATAAGTCGAAAGAAGCCGCAATACAAGATCTCCTCGAAGATGAAAAGAACGAAGAATACAAATCAATGTACGAGAAGATTAACCACTACGTACATACTATGACCCTAACTCCGATCCATTCTAATAAGATCGAGGGTATGGAGGTCAAAGAGGTACGTAGTGACGCGTGCAAAGCCGATCAAATTCTACCGTGGTGCTTCTTCCTCCAAAACTCGAAAATAATGTACAATTCGAAGATGTCACTTCATCGAATTAATGGAATTACCTTTCGAGTGGTACTCTCCCCGTGTTCAAAATTTAATTCAACGTGGTTTCTTACCTCGACAATGGACAAAAGGCCAATCACAACATTTCGAAAAGTTATGGAATAACTCCGCCGTCCTCCCAATTCAAAGTATGGACTCGGATTCTGCACAGCAGGGTCAGCCGACGATACCGAATTTTGCTTGGTTGTCACTCGCAAGTCCAATGAAAACCGCATGGAAACTACGTACGAACTCGAAGATTTACAAATCGGAGACGCTCCACCAGAATTCGAAGAAGAAATTAAATCCACAATAGATGAGTTAATGGAAGTTAACTTAGGTACTAGCGAAGAGCCTAGACCTACCTTTGTTAGCTCCTTACTCAATAAAGAAGACTCCGAAGAAATAATCAAGTTATTAATGGAATTTAAAGACTGTTTTGCTTGGAGCTACGATGAAATGCCAGGATTAGCTCCGCAGGTCGCAAATCCATAAGCTAGAGTGGATCCTACTTCGTCCCACCGTACAAGGTCCCTGAAGAATGCGTCCGGAAATCGAACAACAAGTCATACCGAAGTTAAAAAGCTAATAGACGCTAAATTTGTCCGCGAAGAACAATACCCGACTTCGGCTAGCCAACGTGGTGCCACCGTAAAGAAGAATGGTCGAATCGAATTTGTGTGGACTTCGGAGATTTAAACAAGGCATGTCCAAAAGATGAATTCCCTCTACCGATTCCAGAATCGATGATCGATATTGCTTCGACACATGAAATATTCTCATTCATGGATGGATCTTCGGATACAACCGGATAAAAATGGCTCCGTAAGATGAAAAGCTTACAAAGCATTCGAACGCCGATCGGAGTATTTTGCTACACGATGATGCCATTCGGACCGAAGAACGCAGGAGCAACTTACCAAAGAGCAATGACAAGAATTTTTGATGATCTCATCCACAATCAAGTCGAGTGCTACGTGGACGATGTCGTCATCAAAAGCAAAGTAAAGGAAAACCACTCGTATGATTCGAGAATTGTTTTCGAACGATTAAGACAATTTAACCTTAAGATGAATCCCTTAAAATGCGCCTTCGGCGTCACCTCCGGAAATTCTTAGATTCGTTGTCCGACATCGTGGAATCGAAATCGACCCGAGAAGATTAAAGCCATCTTAGAAATGCCGCCTCCCAAAACCTTAAAACAACTACGATCTTTTCAAGGGAAGCCGGCATATCTTCGACGCTTTATCTCAAACCCGTCGTAGGTGTCAGCCTTTCTCGCACTAGTTAAAAAGGACGCCAAATTTATTTCGGGAAGAGAAATGCCGTAAGGCCTTCGAAGACATTAAACAATATTTAATGACACCTCCCCGTCTTAGCAGCTCTCGGCCTCGTGTAGACCGCCGATACTTTACACCGCGGCTCTAGACGACTCCTCTGAGCCCCGTTAGCTCTGTGTCAATGATGAGGGTAAAGAAAATGCTCTTTACTACTTAAGCCGTCGTTTACTTCCGACGGAGGTAAGGTATCCCGCAATCGAAAAGCATTGTTCGTGCCTCGATCTTCGCCGCTCAAAAGCTCATGCACTACATGCTTTCTCATAAGGTCAACTCGATTTCGAAGTTTAATCCATTGCAATACTTCGATGACTCGTCCAACACTTTCCTGCAGACTTGCCGATGGTCAATGATATTATCGCAATTCGATATAACTTTCGTGCCTCTCGCGTGCCGTAAAGGGACAAGTCTTAGCAGACTTCCTCGCAAAGACACCCTTTGCCGCCGAATCTCCTCTCAATGACGATCCGCCGATGAACAAATAATGAGCCTAGAAGACCCCGATGATCGACGTTGGGAATTGTATTTCGACGGAGCATCTTCAAGACACAAAGACGAAGAATCGCAAGTGATAAGTGCCTGTGAAGGCAGAATCGGGCTAATCTTTATAACACCGGAGCGGGGATGTTAAGATACTCCTACCACTCGACGTAACCGTGTACAAACAACGAAGCGTAATACGAAGCCCTCATAACTGGATTGGAATTAACCATTCAAATTGGGATAACGTACATCAACATCTACGGGATTCACAGCTTAATCATTCAACAGTATCGCCGGACAATACAGAATTTTTAAACCAAGACTCGAACAATACTTCCAAGATGCCATACAAATGTTGGAATCGCATTCCAAATGTGACAATCTACAAAATTCCTAGAAAAGAGAATGCTTTAACAGATGCTTTAGCCTCGTCTCGCAAAAGAATTTGCCCGTTTGCAAGATGAATCAGCTGGAAGTGTCGCTCACCTGACGTCAGTCCTATCACAAACTGACATGTACATGATACACAAACCGAAAAAGAAAAAGAATCAACAGCAAAGAAGGATGTAAAAACACGTAAGATCGGCGACATACCATCGATGACTACCCGCAAACAGAAAGCTACCGGACGATAGTCGCTAGCCCATCGTATCAAGAAAAGAACTCGTCCTACGCATTAATAAACAACACATTATACGAAGGTCTTTCGATCAAATGCGGCTAAGGTGCCTAAGCGGGTCCGAGGCCCGTGAAATTGTTAAAGAGGTGCATTCGTGACTCCGTGGCGCTCACCGCCGGGTCCAAAGATGAAAATGAAAATTAAAAGACTAGGGTACTACCGGCCCTCGATGATGACCGACCGCATGAAAATCGCCAAGAGCCGTCACCAATGCCAAGTGCACGGAGTGGTTCTACACCAACCTCCAAATGTGCTACACCCGACAATCGCGTCGCGGCCATTCGAATGTCGGGGCACGTATATAGTGGGTCCGATAGAACCACCATCTTCGAAAGGACATCGTTTCATTCTTGCGGCTACGGATTACTTTTCCAAGTGCGTGCAGGGCTCCACTTAGAGAAGTGAAAGCACACCACGTGCTGCAGCTTTTCAAGAACCAAGTCGTCTACCGTTTCGGAGTGCCGCGCAGATCATCTCGTATACATGGGCCGCATTCGAAGCACACAAATCAACAATTTTGTCGTGAGACACGGAATCGACCGGCGATACTCAACAATTTACTACCCAAGAGCAAACGGCCTCGCCGAGGCTTTTAATAAAACTCTCGTTCAAATCTTAAAGAAAACCTCGGACGATAATAAGAGAAATTGGCACGAGAAATTGTTAGAAGCCTTATGGGCCTACCGACAACCTTCGAACTCCTACTCAAGCTACACCTTACGCTCCGGTGTATGGGTCCGAGGCAGAGGTTACCTTTAGAGGTTCAGCCTTCCTTCACTCGAATCGCAACTTGCAAACAAGATCACGACGAAGAAAACGCCGTACTACGACTCGAAGAATTAGAAAGCTTCGAAGGGAAAAGACTTGCAACGACAAATGCAACTTAGAACTATACCAAGCTAAGATGGTTCAAGCCCATGACAAACCGGTCCGCCCAAGAACCTTCAAAGTTGGTGATTTAGTTCTCGTTCTCAAGAGACCTATTCTCGCACACCGCAAGATAAGAGGAAAATTCGAACCCACTCGGGAAGGACCGTTCGTGGTCAAGCAAGTATACTCGGGAGGTTCCTACCAGCCTAGCTGAATCGCAGTGGAGAACGACATATGCTTCCAATCAATCGGACGATACTTGAAAAAATATTACGCTACCCGATGTTTCGAAGGAATGAATTCTTCATCCCTAAGAAACACGTGCGAAGTAATTACTTGTGATCGGGTCCGAACCCAAAAATAATAAAATGTGCTAAGATAAATAAAATCATGATAATTAAGTTTTCCTTGTTTCCTTTTTCAAATCAAGATCTCTTCCCTCATCTTATCCTACTTCATTCCCGTTAAATTTCAAAATATAAGAATAATAAAAAAATGTATCTTTAATAAACATTTTCTTAATGTTCTTGTTCTTAAGATGCACTCCCGATCCTTTTCCTTGTCTTTTCGCAGGAAATGTCGAACGGGCGGTTGGTCTTGAACTTTAAGAATGGCGTAAGCCTCGCACTCGATGAAAAGAGGGTGAAAGATGGAGCGATAATCGAGATCGACTCGCATTTCGCACCGACAGCCTACAAGTACGAGGAAAGTGACCGGGTCCCGCTAACCGAGAAGAACTACCCGGCAGTACAAGGATGAAAGTGGGTGGCCCAAGCCACCAATCCAACAACAAGAAAAGAAAAGCAAACACCGAAGAAGACAAGAAAATGAAGTCCGTAGTCACTAGCAGCGGAGGGCGAGCTTGTCAGCCGCCGCGCCCGCGAGATTCAAGAAGTTCGGAGGGCTACTCTCACGCCACGCAACGAAGAAATAAGAATCGCCGCATCCGTAAAATGTTAACAAAACTAGCCGCGACTACCGCGACGAGACACTCGCTAATGCCAAGACATCACATTTCAAGGACACCGGCTCACCGAGAACTCGAAGAAAGGAGGCCAGCTCCTAGAATAACGTAGAAGAACTGTGGAAATCTCCGAAGATCGAAGAAAGAAGGCTACCACGCCACCGGATAGAACCACCAGCAGCTGCATGACCTTGTTGCAGTAAGCAACCCCGGGGATGTCCCGACGTGCATCATCCCCGAGGAGCCGAGGTATGCAGGGAACGTGAAGGGATTGAACCATATATCCCACAATATGTCACAAGGCCTCGCCATCCGCAGATCATTCCGGAATACGAGCCGGAGAGGATGCAGCATGTCGAAAAGAAAACTTTCGAATACTTCGAGAGAATTAAAGGAAGAAGAATCAACATACTAAGGCCTCGAGCTACACACCGACGTATTCTCGCAGTATGAACAACAAAGAAATCGTGGACCGTATCCGGATCCGAAAAGAATGGGCCGAGCAAGCCGCCCGAGGGAAAATACATACTCGAACCCCGGAGATGGATGCCGTGGAAAGGAAGAATCACAATACAATGCGGATGCCGCTACAACTTCGTCGAAGACAGAAGGAAACCCACCGGGATACTTCGTCATGGGCAAGTAGATCCGATGCCATTAGTTATCAAGAGAATGGTGAAAAGATTGATAACATGGAGGGTACCGCCAGCCAGATTGCATACCCAATAGCCGCATTATCAACATCTACAAACAAGGTGACCGCATACCCCCACATATTGATCACCACGACTTCGTCGACCTTTCGCACGGTCTCTTTCGAATGAGTGCAACATCATGTTCGGATCCGACCTCCGGATAGCAGGCCCGGCGAGTTCCGAGGGCCGCAAAGATACCTTTACCGGTGGGTTCCGTCATGATACCGCAAGGTAACGGAGCAGTATATCGCAAAGCATCGCATACCGTGAGTGCCGCAGGAGCGAATCTCGCTACTTTCGTGAGGATGGACGACAAGAAAATACCTTACCATTTCCAACCGCATCCGTAGCTAGAGAACCTCCGCCTTACGAGCCGTGAGTTACATGGGAAATATCACACCTCCAATGTACATCCAAACTCGGCATCCTCGCCAAGGATGGCTCGGAAGGTGATGTTATCGACCATGTACCTCACTATTCGTACATGGATTTTTGACGATGATTCTTTTGATGGATCAACAAAGATCATACACAAATTCGTTTCGAGTCTACATGGATTGTATGAAATATATTCCGTATCGAGTCGTACGACGTATTTTCAACATGATTGGAATGAAAGTGACCATGTCACGTTTTTGGCCTTCACCTCTTTTCAGGCAAATTGATCGGGAAACGCCATTAAAGTTAAATGAACTTCGAACAAAGAACATAAAAAAGAAAAAAGAGAATAAAAGAAAACTTTCTAAAAAAAAAAAAATCGAAAAATGACAAACACCAAGTTCACATGAACATTAAATAAACAACAAAATAAAATTTAACCATTAAAAGATAAACGAAATCAACACAAATCTCAAATTCAATCTTTCCAAATTCGAATCAAATTTCAATCTTTTCAAACTTCAAAATCAAATTCCATCCTTCCAAACTTCCAAATCAAATCTCAATCAAATTCCAAATCCACTCGATCAAATTTCAAATTTGATCTTCCCAAATCTCAAATCAAATCCTCAATCAAAATCCAAATCCAATCTCGATCAAGTTTCAAACTCGATCTTCCAAATTTCAAATCAAATCTTAAATCAAATTTCAATCGAGTTCAAACTCATCCTTCCAAATTTCCAAATTTCAAATTCAATCTTTCCAGATTTCAAGTCTCAATCAAATTCAAATTCAAAACTCTGGTCGAGGATTTTACATCCAAGATCGCACCGCTAGATTCTCTCCTATTGCATCGAAATACATCAAAATTCAAACTTTTCGAGTCGAGGATTTTACATCCAAGACCGCACCGCTTTAGGATTCTTTTCCTATCGCACCGAAATACATCAAAATTCAAACTCTTTCGGGTCGAGGATTTTACATCCAAGACCGCACCGCTTTAGGATTCTCTTCCTATCAGCACCGAAATACATCAAAATTCAAAACTTTTGGGTCGAGGATTTTACATCCAAGACCGCACCGCTTTAGGATTCTCTTCCTATCGCACCGAAATACATCAAAATTCAAACTTTTGGGTCGAGGATTTTACATCCAAGACCGCACCGCTTTAGGATTCTCTTCCTATCGCACCGAAATACATCAAAATTCAAACTTTTGGGTCGAGGATTTTACATCCAAGACCGCACCGCTTTAGGATTCTCTTCCTATCGCACCGAAATACATCAAAATTCAAACTTTTGAGTCGAGGATTTTACATCCAAGACCGCACCGCTTTAGGATTCTCTTCCTATCGCACCGAAATACATCAAAATTCAAACTTTTGGGTCGAGGATTTTACATCCAAGACCGCACCGCTTTAGGATTCTCTTCCTATCGCACCGAAATACATCAAAATTCAAACTTTTGGGTCGAGGATTTTACATCCAAGATCGCACCGCTTTAGGATTCTCTTCCTATCGCACCGAAATACATCAAAATTCAAAACTTTTCGAGTCGAGGATTTTACATCCAAGACCGCACCGCTTTAGGATTCTCTTCCTATCGCACCGAAATACATCAAAATTCAAACCTTTGGGTCGAGGATTTTACATCCAAGACCGCATCGCTTTAGGATTCTCTTCCTATCAGCACCGAAATACATCAAAATTCAAACTTTTCGAGTCGAGGATTTTACATCCAAGACCGCACCGCTTTAGGATTCTCTTCCTATCGCACCGAAATACATCAAAATTCAAACTTTTGAGTCGAGGATTTTACATCCAAGACCGCACCGCTTTAGGATTCTCTTCCTATCGCACCGAAATACATCAAAATTCAACCTTTGGGTCGAGGATTTTACATCCGAGACCGCATCGCTTTAGGATCTTTTCCCTATCGCAATGAAATACATCACATCAAAATCAAACTCTCGAGGTTAAGGATTTTACATCCAACACCACTTTGCTCGAGATATCTTCTCATCGCAACGATTCAATCTAATCAATTCAATTTTCTTTCGAGGTCGGAGATGTTACATCTAAAACCTCAAAATCCTAATTTTCATTTCAAATCAAATCCCTCAAATTAATTTCGACAAAACTTCAATCTAAATCGAAACTCCAAACTAAAATTTAAACTCACACATCAAAACATAAATTGAAACAAAATAAAATCTAAATCGAAATTCCCCGCATCATGTGATTTGGGATTCACCTCCTTTTCCTTTCCCTGCCGAGAGTTCAAGAATCTCCGGCTCCGTAGATATACTCGACACTCCCCAGACAGAAACTCTTCTACTTCGTCCTAAGTTCGTCACTCGGACATCCGTGTTGGTTTTGTTGATCGCTTCGGCCAACACCAATACGCGCGTGTGCTCCGTCACCCACCACACCTATCGGGGGTCCATTTGTCGACCTCATTTTCGATGAGGTCTTCCTTTTCTTCTTTTTAGTGCTTAGATCTAGCCTCAGGCTTTTCCTTCGACTCATCTTAGAGGACTAGAATCGGGACCCGCCTTTTAGAAATTCAAACCACTTCTAAACTCCCCGCAAACTCCACAAACTCGACTATAGACCCCTAATCACCTAGAGGGTCGAAATCAAATATGGAAGTTTAAAGGATGAGTTCCTATGTGACTCTTCGGGCCTTAGATCGCCCCGGCGGCCCGGTCCAGTGAAGGGGCCGACATACACTACACTTACACACTACATTTCCACACACTTCCTAAAACCACACCCATACCCAACTTGACCTCCCGACTCATGTAGGTGATTCACATGGATGGTCCTTAACCCCTAAGCCCTCGCGATAGGGTTAGGAACAACATAGCGAATGCCTCAAATGAGTCCTTTCATGGCTCATATGAGCTTGAATGGCTTCATGGCTCAACCAAAATGATTTCACCCCACCCAAATTCACCCAATCTTCAATTTCCCAAATTTTCAATTTTCGACCCCCGGACCCTACACCTACTAAACCTACCCAAAACCCTCGAATTACCCAAATTTCGCAAAATCTCCAAATTACCTAAAATTTTCCAAAATCAATCCCAAACACCTCCACATCACTCAAATTGATCATCCATACCCAAAAATACCAAAAATTCCAAGAAAACCCCCCAATACCCTCCAAATACCCAAAATACCCTTCTTGGCCTAAAAATCCAAAAATTCAGAAAATTCCCAGAAAATTCCAGAAAATCCCAAATATTCCCAATTTCATTTTGTCCAACTACACCATGGGCCAATTTTGTCAATTTACCCTACTTTTGTCAAAACCCCCAAATCGACCCATTTTAACCCAAAGTGGACCCAATGTCAAACCAAACCTACCCAATTGACCCCAATTTTGGTCCAATTCAATTCTAAACTTCAATTCAACATTCCCAATACCAATTTAGACCAAATCCAAGTCCAATTTGATTGACATTTGGATCCAATTTCACTTTGGCCTTAAAGCCCAAATTTGGACCCATGACCCAAACTTAGCCCAAACTAACCCAATTCAACTCCAATTAACCCCAAATCTTTTCTAAACCTTCCTTAACATCCTCATAAACAAAACACTAACATGATTTGCCCAAGATTTTGACCCAAACCCCACTCAAATTCAACCCAAAATCAAAAAGCCCAATTTCGACCTAAACCCAAATCTAACCCAAATAGGCCCAAACCTCAAAATTAAAACCCAACCAAAGCCAAAACCTCTTTGAAACACTCCCATAAACATTTCTTAATATTTATTTTACATCAATTTCAACCCTAGCCCAACATTGGCCCAAGTTAGCCCAATTCGACCTACATTGGCCCATTCACCAAAAGAATTCAAATCCAACCCAATTCAAGTCCAAACTACCCCAAATTTGCTTCAAGTCACTCATGACACATCCATGAGCTAAACCCAATAATTATTTGGCCCAACCTCTTTACAAAATTTCATCCCAAAATCCATTTTAAAATTCAAGAGCCCACTTTCCTAATCCATCTTAAAAGCCCATCTAAAACCCTTTCAAAAAGCCCAAAATTCTTCCAAGGCCCATATGACATTTCCCCTCATCATACTTTCAATTAAAATCATCCCTAAGTCCTAAATTCATCATCAAATAATTCCAAATCAAGCCTCATGCCAAATCACCCCTAAATACCAAAATTTTCCTTAAATCCATTTCCATGAAATCGACTTTACTTTTCCCAAGCCAAATGGAGCCATGGCAGCCATGCATAAGCCATATGCAAGCCATGAGAGCCTCTTTACATGTCACCATGCCATTTTGGGCAAAAGGAGGAGGCTCTTTCCTTAACTCCTAAAGGTGGTTAACCACTTACATGATTCCACTAAACCATGCTTAAGCCTAATCGTACTGGATCGCGACTTCGACCCCACTAATCAAGCCGATCCAAATCACTTTCTCCTCACCTAAACCAGCCTCGGGTGGTGCACCTAGCCCAAATGGGTGGGTCGACCCATTTAGGTCCAAATCTAGCCATGCCCCATTCCACTTTGGATCAAAGCCTTTACACATGTCCATGGCCAATCGACTAGCACAAACCTCCAGCCCCCGACCCACCCGACCACGAGGGTGACCCATGCTCGGCCGGCCGGCCACCTGTGCCGCCGGAAAACACCATGGCCGAGAGCTCACATGTGAGCCAACATCGAAATTCTCACTCGCCGAGCCGCCCCATCCCTAGTGGTCACCATGGCCGATCTTCTCCTCACCGCAGCAACTCGATCCCAAGCCCTAACTCCTCCCGAGAGGCCTTCCACCCTCTCCTATTTAAACTCCACCCCTCTCGGCCATGAGAGGAGCCAAGCACAAACCCTACCGAAACTCGCCAAAATTGTTCCAAACCCTTCACCATCCTGAGAGCACCTGATCCCCACAGGTCAATTCGCCCTAATCCCCACCAACCGAGCCCAATTTCTCAACTCGAAATTCCACCCAAAACCAGTGACACTTCGCCACAAGCGAGCCAATCCTCAAATCGACTGGTCCTACACCTTCACTCGACCAAGAGGAGAAGTTTCCCACCGAAAGCCCCATCTCCGAGCCACCCAGCTGCTCCATCCTCCAAGCTTTGTGATCGGCCGTGGTCACTTTCATATCTAGACAATTCACCGCACCATGAGACTTCATCCGGAGCTTGCCGGACCCAATCGAAGGTGCAACAACTCTCGTATCGAAGCCACACTTCTCCGAGCTAAGGTACGAGTTAACTATCCATCCCGAGCTTCCGGAGATTCTCCATTTCAAATGCCTTAGTTTCAATGCATGTTAGCCGTATAGATGTGTTCGTCTCTTCAAGACGAATCCATGTAGCATAAGAACATGAAAATCCATCGAGAATCGAGCGAGATCTTAGTGGATTTAGTGTGGACGGCTCTCGGCGAGAACACTGGGGACGATGAACGGATGCCGTCCATTCGATACACGCGCGCACGGACGGCCGGATCGCGTCCGGACCAGAAGACGCGTACGAGAACCGCGGGCCCGGCCGCCGACTCGAGTGGCGGCGTCGAATGGGAGCGCGACGCGCGTGCGTTCGGAGCCGCCGAGGTCGCGCCGGCGCCGCGTGGATAAATAGAAAATTAGGGTATTTTCTTATTTATTTAATTCCCTAAACTTCAAAAATCCATATCTTCGTGTAGAAAAATCACAAAAATAAAATAAAAATACCCTCTCGCTCAAGTGAACGTAGGAGAATAATGTGAAAAGAAATCATTTAATTTCATTAAGTATTTTATTTTTTATGATTTATTTACTCTCTGCATACATTTAATTCTCCATGCATGTATACAATTCACCATGGCATGAGACCATAGAGCTTTGAAGCCTCCGAACTCGGGAACATTCCCTGAATTTTCCAAGGTCGAGGCCATCTCTCGTGAAAAGTTATTTATTTTTCAAATGCATGTTGTTGTTTTGAGTATTTTAATTCCAAAAATTAGCATGTTGTGAAATAAATTCTAGAAATATTTGGTGATGTTCCTTATGACCAGAGAACTCTAGGAAAAATAGGACTTGAGTTAATTCACTCAGATTAACCCTAATCGGCTTAAACACCCAAAATAGGTCTTTAATTAATTAGAGTTAACCAGGTATCAAATTGACTTGAAATCAATTCTCCACTGACCTTTAGGATCAGAGGAATCCACCATAAAAATTTGAGGTCAATTGACTTGGTTAGCCCCACTAATCGGGTTGATTAAGCCACTTAGCCATTTTAAACTTTAAAAATTCATAACTTTTAAAATACTTTTTAAAAATTCACCAAATTGGTTTTGGAGCCTCTCTGATATCAGGGGAACCTAAGAAAATTAAAATTTCAATTTTCTAAAAAAGTTGATTTTTAATAATATTTTAATATTTTTAATAATTAAAAAATAATAAAAATCACAAAAATAATAAAATTCACCAAAATGTCACATTTTGAATTTTAATCACTTAGGAACAAATCCCACATTTTTCCTAAGTCTATTTAGTGAGATATTAAATTTTAAAGCCCTAGGGTAATTTTAAAATTAAAAAAAATGTATTTTCTAGCATTTTCACTAAAATAATTATTATAAATCATAGAAAAATCAGAAAATTGCAAAATTTGATTCTCTGGTTTCCTTGATATCAGAGAGATTTTTGAAAAATATAAAATCCATTTTTCAACATTTATTTTATTTTTAAATTAATTAACACTCCAAAACTCAAAATAATTATAATAAAAATAATATAATTCAAAAAATCACCAAAATTGGTCCAAGTGCTTCTCTGGTCATTAGGAATGTCCCCTAATTTTCTTAAGGACAGAAACTTTTCCCTTGGTCATGTTATCAAATTTTCCTCGAAAATCTCTATTTTCCACCAAAAATAATTATATAAATAAATTAAATACAGAAAAATCACATTTTCTCCTCTCATGTCTTTATCGACATATGAGTGAAGTCACATAAAAATTTCAAGTTCATTTAAGTTCAATTTAGTGAGTTATGAAATTATTAAGCTTAAAGGGTAAAATGGTAATTAAAATCTTTAATCCTTAATTAAAACTTTAGGTTTAATAAAAAATCAACAAGTAAAATATTTGATCCTAATCTGATTTGGATGATTGAAATTTAAATAATTAAAGGGTAGAAACCCATTAAATAATTTTAAAATGATTAAACTTTAATTAAATAATAGATTAAATTTGGAAGAATAATAAAATTTGAATTATTAAAATAAGGGATCTTTATTAGGAAGAGATTTATTCTTTAATTTAAAAATCCCTAAATTAATTATATCAACTAATACTCAATTTTTAATTAAAATGATAACTCAAATTTAAAATATTAAAAGACTTAATTAAATTATTAAAATCTTTTGAAATTTCAATTAAAATTAAAAATAAAGTAAATTAAAGATAAATTAAATTAAGATTAAATTAAATTTAATAATTAAATTAAATTAAATTAAATAATTAAATTAAATTAAATTAAATTAATTAAATTAAATTAAATTAAAATTAAATTAAATTAAATTAAAAATTAAATTAAATTAAATTAAACAATTAAATTAAATTAAATTAAACAATTAAATTAAATTAAATTAAATAATTAAAATTAAATTAAATTAAATTAAATAATTAAATTAAAGTTAAATCAAATCAAATTAATTAAACACTAAATCAAATTAAATTAACTATGTTAAACTAAATTAAAACTCAATTAAATTAAGTTAAATTAAATATAACATCACCTAAGACATAAATGAAATTAAATATAAAACAACTTGAACACTATTCCAAATTTAAACTCTTTAACTTAAACCAAATCATTTCAATACTAACTTACCCTCGAAAGCTTTAGTTATTATAACTCCTAAATAAAACATTAAATGAAGTGTCACTTCACTCATAGTGATATTCAAATGTCCTAGTTCACCGAGCAAGTTAACAAGACTTCAAAACTTCTGGACGATCGATTCATTTATATAATTAAATTCATTTCGACTTAAAACAATCCTAGAAATATTGAAAAGATGTTTAAGATCCTTCTTAAGCACTTCCTCAATATGATAGTGATATTTATAAGAACAACCGAATTCGATTATTCTTTCGATGAAGAAAATCGTCCTTAAACCAAAACCCAAAGAACCTAGACGTCATAGGAGATGACTAGCTATAGGATTAGAATTTGGTAGAAAACCATAACCTTTCCCTTAGCTTTACCTAGGAACTTGCTTAAATATTCTAATCGTGTTTTAAGTGCAAGTTGGATGACTGGAAGACCCTCCAGTACGCATTTATTTTATTGCAATTTACTTTCTCGCAATTTACATTATTGCAATTTACTTTATCGCAAATGCATTTTATTTTTCTGTACGATAAAACAATCAGTTGCATGAAAACCCACACCTTTAGGATAGCCCCTAAAACCGAAACCAAAATTAAGTTAAAAGTCATCGCAAGATAAAATTCACCGCCACAACATTTCAAAATATAAAACAACTCAAAATTTAATCACAAACAGAACACAAAACTACAATTACAACTAAATTAAAACGTCCTCGTCGGATGATCGTGAATACCTCTGATGATGTAACCTACGTGTTGCTAACGGGATTTCCCACTGCCTAAATGAAAGTGTGGAACTCATTCAACTGAGTTTAGCAAATTCATCCGGACTAAGTGAATCCGATAAAAATAATGATGCCGAAGGATGGAACCGCGGATCTTAACCGTGTCGTTATAATCAACTTTAAGATTTGTTTTAAATAAAACATAAAAAACACTCGGAAATTAAGATTTTCTCTAAACCAAAACACTTTTCTCAACTCCCGATTTATGATTTCTAAAACTAAACCTCTCGCAACAACAAGGAGCTCTGAGTATGTAGGCAAAGCACGACCATCGTCATCAAGCAAAACCCGAGTCTACTTCAAGAAACTTTCCTAGAATTAAAACAACCAAGCCATAGGACTTCGAGGTAGCTTCGTCTAAGTGCAACATAAATCCTCAACTCTTCGTTAGCATTTAGCATTGCAAATTAAGCCCTAACCGGTCTTAGGATTCCGAGGTAGTCGTCCGATACGACAATAAACCCTCACATCTTCTGAGCTATTTGTTTGATTTTATCATACAAATATAAGCCCTAATTAATTAAAATCGGCAAGATCGAAATATCTAAATAAACATTAGGACTTTCCTAAATTCAAGCCAAACGATAGATAGTCGGAAATTATCGAAGTTCACTTCGAATCAATGATTTCTCCTACCTTTCTTCCTTTGATTCACAAAACAAAATGTTCCAAAAATTTGATCCATTCCCTATCGAAACTCCAAAATTCAATCTTCGAAAACCTTAAACTTCAAATTCTCGAGAGCAGTAATCATCGATTATTATCGAGAGTTTTCTTAGGTGATTCCCGTCACTTAAGATGTAATTAACTATGTGGGCTTGCCCTTATATGGAATTTTAAAGAACCTGTGTAATATAAACCCCGTTTAATGTTTTCATATTAAGCAGGGAAACTTGTCGGCTTATAAAATTGGTTCGCGTACCAAACGGATGTCACTAATCTTCTAGTTTATTTAATCAAGCCCCACCATCAAGCAGCTGTGTCTATCCTTAGGATAGTATACACGGCTCGTGGTGCGGTGCTCGTTTATATAAACTATTTGGGATGCGAGATCTGCTTAATCTCATATCTTAAAACTTTCAAATTTAAAAATTATTTTCAAAATCAAATACTACTTTTCAAATTATTTATTTTAATTAAATTAAAAATTCGCCGACAGATTTCGTTAGCGACCCTCTTCAAAATAAAACACGACCTAAAAATATGCCGACAGATTTCGGCGACTACGTCGGGAAAATTCCTCTCTCCATTATAATCAAATAATTTCGTTTTCAAAAATCGGTAGTGTATCCATGTCCCTAATGGATCAAACTACTCTTCTTTCCGTTGGAATACTATGTTCATTTCTATCTCGAACAAGTATACCTAACATTCTCTCGGATTTAGGAGCCACCGTTGTAGACACCCCTAAACAGAGAGGTTCCGAGATCCTTTTACCTCATTTCCGAGGTGGGCGGACCCCCAATAGTGTTAGTTTAGGAGTGATCCTTCGAGTCGGGAAGTCTTGCTTAAGACTTTCTTTTCCTTTCGAATCGGATTCCTTACCTTCTCTACACCTTTCGAACATTCCGTTCTAAATAAACAAACCCTCTAATAAGTGATTCTTTTAACAAATGATTCCTTCTTATAAATACATGAACAAAGAATGAGTTCGACTCTTTTCAATTCCTTCTTTTCGTCCCGAAGAAAAGAAGCATAACTTCGAGACCGACAACCGAATCTACCTCGCAGAAATGGAAGCCCCGAAACCGATTTTCTCCTTCACCAACGGACCGGACTTCGCCGTCTATAAGGATGAACCGCCCGACAATGGGGTCATCCGATTCGGACAGGGATTCGAAAACACGAACGTCAAGGTCACCGACGTCTCCCTCTTCGCACCGACAAACAAGGTATCCGAAGCCGAGGAACCACTCGCTCGAGTTCAACCTTAGGTCGACCCAAGAGTTTCCTCCCCGCAAAGGGTCCCGACTAGGAGGAGTACCGCCGTCCGCAGAGGACCGCTCTCACTACCCCCACCGGTCTAGTCGTTTCCGCACCTACCCCGACTTCCGCCAAATCAAAGGGGAAAGGAATCCGTAACTATGATAAACCCGTTACCGCGGAGGGTACTGGATCTTCCCGTAAGACCTTCCGTCTTCGAAATCGGGTCCAGCTCGAAGATTCCTTCGCCGACAAAGACCCAAAGAAGAAATAGAAATGAAGGATCGCCAGTGGAAGCCGTAGCCGCCGAGATCGCCTTCCCGAGGAAATTCCGTAGCCGCCGAATATACACCGCTACCGTAATATACACCACCGCCTCGACTACATACCACTTTGGGAGGAAGCAGTGTTCCATCCCCTCTCCGCCGCAGAGGATGAAGAGAATGTTCGAAAGATTGCCGCCACATTACCACGACCCGCATACTACAACGATAGCCGCAAGAAAAGAACTCAGAACTACGCCGTTCGCTCGACCGCAAACTTTGGTAGAAAAGCTAGCGAAGAAGGAAAACCGCCCCGTGTCGAAATTCTACGAAGGATGTGACGGGTGCCGCCCAAATCCCGTCTCGGGCCCCGAGTAGAACCCGCCGTCATGATAGAAAAGCCAAGCAAGAGAATGAAGGCTAGCCCGCCCGTCGTAGTATCGTGTTACAGACAGTGGAGGATACCACCTTCCAAAGATTCGGCCGATGCACCATCCGGTCATAGACCTTCCGCCGCGAAGGATGGTGCGGCGTCCCACTACGGCGCTGAGACCGAAACAAGCAGCTCCGAGAAAGAAAGTCTCGCCGTGAGGCCGGAATCCGAAGAAAGTGCTACCGCGATGAAGGGGACTCGTGAAAAAGGACCCGCAACCATCGCACGACAACCACAAAGATACACAGTAAAGCTCCGCTAGAAGATGCCATGGAAAAGCCGAGAACCGACATCCGACGGTCGGCAAAAGAAAGAGAAGAAAAGTTCTGAGACGAGATCGACTCATCGGAATTCATGGACAACGAATATGCGAAATCAACATGGTCGAGACACGAGCTTCATCATCTTCTCAAGGTGCTCCCGCAACACGCAGAAAGAGAGGAGCCGGAACCGATGAAGAGACACTCTTCAGAAAAGGACGACACGATCGCTCAAATGGCGAAGAGGATGGAAGAGATGGCCGTAGCTCTAGCCACTCTCCAAAGTCAAGTACAACCACATAGAGAGACACCCCGTAAGTCATTCACATCGTAGACGGAGGAAAGGAGATTACATCCGTCAATGGGGATGACCACCGAAAAGGATACAACACAAAGTATGATCCCCGAAAAGGATATCAAGAACTCGTGCAGAACAGCAGTGCGAGAAGCCCTAGCACAATCGAAGAACGGGACATCTATTCGGACGGTAGACCTTACCCGAAGAATTCGACGCCGTCCAATACCCAAAGGGCTTCGTACCACCTCTCGTTTAAGACCTTCGACGGAACCGGAACCCCCGACAAGATGTCGCACACTTTCGTGCCGCTTGTTGCAATGCCGGCGGAGCGATGCGCTACTCTTCCGACAGCTCGTTAGCAGTCCGTCGTGAATCGCCTTCGACCGGTATGCGAATTACCCAACGGATCCGTAAAGACATTCTCGCAGCTAGAGAGCCTCTTCATTAAGCGATTTGTCGGAGCTCAGCACCACATCACTATAAGTGATTTAGTGGTAGAGAAACAAAGGCCGAATGAAACTCTAGTGGATTACATACTTCGATGGAGAAATTTAAGTATGAAGTGTGAACCACAACCGCAAGAACAACATGCAAGCCAGATCTCGCTTAAAAGCATTCACGGCCCGATAAAGACTTCTCCTCAAGGGATTCACTATTAAGACTTTCGAGAAGTTGTTAAGCAAGGCCGGAAGCTTGCAAGAAGAGGCGAAGCAATTAAGTTTTGCCGACAAGACTGACAAGCGTAAGCCGGTGAAGACTTTCGAAAAGAAATCCGGGTCGCTGCAGCTAGCCGACAAAGGCAAACAACCGATGCAAATACCACTGTAACGGCCGCAAAGAACCACAACAAAATTACCAAAGAACCTCGGTCCAACTATCACCGTCTCCGCAAAGATGAACAACCGTCTCGTCCGCAACGTACATCGAGGAGCTTCGAGCAGCAGAATATCCGTTCAAAATGAAGCAAGACCAAAGATGTTCCGTAGCTTAATGAAAACCCAGCATTTCCAACCGCAGAGCCCAAAAGACCAGAGGAAGTCAACAAGAAAGGTGATCCCAACTTTCGCCCCTACCATCTGATGCTTCGGGCACAAGATAGAAGACCGCATTACCTTCAAAAGTTGGCTCAACGACAACCTTCTGAAAGGAAATATAACAATCCCGAAGGAGTACATGAAGGAACCCCGTAAAGGAGGTTCCGTCAATGTTATCTCAACCGATCCCGTCATTCCGATAGCATCCCTATGCAACCGACGATGGATGGACTACCGCCCTGACGAGATCTTCGAAGAAGATTTTAGACAACATCCGAACCGCTTCGTGCGAGCTTCAATTCGTAGTTCGAGACCCGTTAAGCCGGTACTATCACTCGCGATGGAAGAACCACCTCGACAGAGACAATCGAAGAGAAGAAGAAAATCGACGAAGAAGAGGGGACCGAGATTCCTAAGGCTAGACTAGGGGCCGCTTATCCTAAGATAGTTGCTTTCCGATTCGGGGAGAAATCCTCGAACCTCTCGATTTTGTATGATTATCTCGCTCACTTCGATGGGATCATATAATGATAAGGGTGATGGCGTTGGCTACGTTTTGACCGTTTCTAACGATTACGTAACTAGCGACAATCCGGCGTCGATTTCGATACCAACAACAATTCTCAAATCATACATGATCTCGACGATCACAATGACGAAGAAGGCATCCATCAAGGAGGCTACGAGAGTTCAACAAGCAACGGATCTATCTCGTGAGTTTCGAGGAGCTCCAGCTACATAGAGTTAGAGCCTTCGTATTTGGAAGATAATCCGTAAGAGCCGCCATTCCGATTCAGGAGGAGACACCGACAAACTCAATACTAGATTCAGAAGAAATTACGTAAGTCAACCTAAGAAGTGGAAAAGTTCTACCTCCAAGAATGGGTCCAAAAGACAAAGGAAAGCAGGTGGTTGTTCAAGAAGAACCAACCCCAACAGAAGACATACCCATTCGAGAAGAAGCCGAGACACAGGAGAACAAAGTGACTACAACGTGCTAGCCCATCTTAGGAAACTACCGCCAAACCGAGCATCTACGATGCTCTCATCTTATCAAAGGAGATGAGAGAAGCTCGATCAAGGCCTTACTTCGATCCGGAAATTTGCTTAGCTCAAATGGCCGGAGATTCCTCGGATGAGGTTCGCTCGTTAAAGGAACAAGCGAGGTGTCACCTTCACGTACAATGACCTACTACTGGGACGCAGTATCACAACCGACCGTTGTACATTTCAGCTACAATCGGGAAGTTTACGCTCTCCGCAGTATTGGTGGATCCAGGAGCATCAATCAATATAATGAGTCTTCGAACACTAAGATACTTGGAAATCGATGCTCGCGAGCTCGAGGCCGACAAAATGTTATTAAGAGGATTCAACCGTAAAGGAGAAAGAGCCCTCGGGTCAATAACGCTACCGATGAAGACCGGTGATTTAGCAAAGACAACCGCAAAATTTCATATAATCGATTCGAAACGTCGTTCAACGCTCTACCGGGCCGACCATGGATACATGAAAACAGGATGGTACCATCATCTCTACATCAAGGCATCAAGTATTACGATGGAGGGGAACAACGGCATCAAAGGAGACTTACAACCATTCTCCGTACATGAAATTGGAATCCATGAAGATGCAGCTTATTATGCACCGCCAAAGAAAACAATCTTCTCCGCAGATACCGTAACAAATGAAGCAAAGAAAGTTCGAGACAACGAAGAACCCGAAGTTCTAGTCCAACAGCCACTCACCACTCCCTTCCGGCGAGATGGTGAAGGTTTCTCCACAACTCGCATCCGAGGTCGAGGCCGGGGACGAGGCCGCGGTAGAGACACTAGGACAACCGGACGAAGAAACCAACCATCAATGTTGATCGGGAAGATAGTTCCGAAGAGGAAAAAGAAATCAAGCAAGAAGCAAGAACAATAAGTCGAAAGAAGCCGCAATACAAGATCTCCCTCGAAGATGAAAAGAACGAAGAATACAAATCAATGTACGAGAAGATTAACCACTACGTACATACTATGACCCTAACTCCGATCCATTCTAATAAGATCGAGGGTATGGAGGTCAAAGAGGTACGTAGTGACCGTGCAAAGCCGATCAAATTCTACCGTGGTGCTTCTTCCTCCAAAACCGAAAATAATGTACAATTCGAAGATGTCACTTCATCGTAATTAATGGAATTACCTTTGAGTGGTACTCTCCCCGTGTTCAAAATTTAATTCAACGTGGTTTCTTACCTCGACAATGGACAAAAGGCCAATCACAACATTTTGAAAAGTTATGGAATAACTCCGCCGTCCTCCCAATTCAAAGTATGGACTCGGATTCGGCACGCAGGGTCGACTGACGATACCGAATTTTGCTTGGTTGTCACTCGCAAGTCCAATGAAAACCGCATGGAAACTACGTACGAACTCGAAGATTTACAAATCGGAGACGCTCCACCGAATTCGAAGAAGAAATCAAATCCACAATGTATGAGTTAACTGAAGTTAACTTAGGTACTAGCGAAGAGCTCTAGACCTACCTTTGTTAGCTCCTTACTCAATAAAGAAGACTCCGAAGAAATAATCAAGTTATTAATGGAATTTAAGGACTGTTTTGCTTCGGAGCTACGATGAAATGCCAGTGATTAGCCCCGCAGGTCGTGTACCATAAGCTAGAGTGGATCCTACTTCGCTCCAGCCGTACAAGGTCCCGTAAGAATGCGTCTAGAAATCGAACAACAAGTCATACCGAAGTTAAAAAGCTAATAGACGCTAAATTTGTCCGCGAAGAACAATACCCGACTCGGCTAGCCAACGTGGTGCCGCCGAAAGAAGAATGGTCGAATCGAATTTGTGTGACTTCGTAGATTTAAACAAGGCATGTCCAAAAGATGAATTCCCTCTACCGATTCCAGAACCGATGATCGATATCGCTTCGACACATGAAATATTCTCATTCATGGATGGATCTTCGTGATACAACCAGCATAAAAATGGCTCCGTAAGATGAAAAGCTTACAACGATTCGTAACGCCGATCGGAGTATTTTGCTACACCAATGATGCCATTCTGACCGAAGAACGCAGAGCAACTTACCAAAGAGCAATGACAAGAATTTTTGATGATCTCATCCACAATCAAGTCGAGTGCTACGTGGACGATGTCGTCATCAAAAGCAAAGTAAAGGAAAACCACCCGTATGATTCGAGAATTGTTTTCGAACGATTAAGACAATTTAACCTTAAGATGAATCCCTTAAAATGCGCCTTCGGCGTCACCTCCGGAAATTCTTAGATTCGTTGTCCGACATCGTGGAATTGAAATCGACCCGAGAAGATTAAAGCCATCTTAGAAATGCCGCCTCCCAAAACCTTAAAACAACTACGATCTTTTCAAGGGAAGCCGGCATATCTTCGACGCTTTATCTCAAACCCGTCGTGTAGTGTCACCTTTCTCGCACTAGTTAAAAAGGACGCCAAATTTATTCGGGAAGAGAAATGCCGAAGGCCTTCGAAGACATTAAACAATATTTAATGACACCTCCCGTCTTAGCAACTCTCGCCTCGTGTAGACCGCTGATACTTTACACCGCGGCTCTAGACGACTCTCTCGAGCCCCGTTAGCCTGTGTCAATGATGAGGGTAAAGAAAATGCTCTTTACTACTTAAGCCGTCGTTTACTTCCGACGGAAGTAAGGTATCCCGCAATCGAAAAGCATTGTTCGGCCCCGATCTTCGCCGCTCAAAAGCTCGTGCACTACATGCTTTCTCATAAGGTCAACTCGATTTCGAAGTTTAATCCATCGCAATACTCGATGACTCGTCCAACACTTTCCGGCAGTACTTGCCGTATGGTCAATGATATTATCGCAATTCGATATAACTTTCGTGCCTCTCGCGTGCCGTAAAGGGACAAGTCTTAGCAGCACTTCTCGCAAAGACACCCTTTGCCGGCCGAATCTCCTCTCAACGACGATCTCGCCGATGAACAAATAATGAGCCTAGAAGACCCCGATGATCGACGTTGGGAATTGTATTTCGACGGAGCATCTTCAAGACACAAAGACGAAGAATCGCAAGTGATAGTGTCTCGGTAAGGCAGAATCGGCTAATCTTTATAACACCGGAGCTGGGGATGTTAAGATACTCCTACCACTCGACGTAACCGTGTACAAACAACGAAGCGTATCACGAAGCCCTCATAACGGATTGGAATTAACCATTCAAACTGGGATAACAGTACATCAACATCTACGGGATTCACAGCTAATCATTCAACAGATCGCTGACAATACAGAATTTTTAAACCAAGACTCGAACAATACTTCCAAAGATGCCATACAAATTGCTGAATAGCATTCCAAATGTGACAATCTACAAAATTCCTAGAAAAGAGAATGCTTTAAGCAGATGCTTTAGCCCGTCTCGCAAAAGAATTTGCCTCGTTTGCAAGATGAATCAAGTGAAGTGTCGCTCACTGACGTCAGTCCTATCACAGACTGACATAGACATGATACACAAACCGAAAAAGAAAAAGAATCCACATGAAGAAGTGATGTAAAAACACGAAGATCGAGCGACATACCATCGATGGACTACCCGCAAACAGAAAGCTACCATGACGATAGGTCGCTAGCCCATCGTATCAAGAAAAGAACTCGTCCTACGCATTAATAAACAACACATTATACGAAGGTCTTTTGATCAAATGCGGCTAAGGTGCCTAAGCGGTCCGAGGCCCGTGAAATTGTTAAAGAGGTGCATTCAGACTCGTGGCGCTCACCACGGGTCCAAAGATGAAAATGAAAATTAAAAGACTAGGGTACTACCGGCCCTCGATGATGACCGACCGCATGAAAATCGCCAAGAGCCGTCACCAATGCCAAGTGCACGGAGTGGTTCTACACCAACCTCCAAATGTGCTACACCCGACAATTGCGTCGCGGCCATTCGAATGTCAGGCACGATATAGTGGGTCCGATAGAACCACCATCTTCGAAAGGACATCGTTTCATTCTTGCGGCTACAGATTACTTTTCCAAGCGTGCATGTGCCCACTTAGAGAAGTGAAAGCACACCACGTGCTACAGCTTTTCAAGAACCAAGTTGTCTACCGTTTCGGAGTGCCGCGCAGATCATCTCGTATAACGGTCGCATTCGAAGCACACAAATCAACAATTTTGTCAGAGACACGGAATCGACCGGCGATACTCAACAATTTACTACCCAAGAGCAAACGGCCTCGCCGAGGCTTTTAATAAAACTCTCGTTCAAATCTTAAAGAAAACATTGGACGATAATAAGAGAAATTGGCAAGAGAAATTGTTAGAAGCCTTATGTGCCTACCGGACAACCTTCGTAACTCCTACTCAAGCTACACCTTACGCTCCGGTGTATGGGTCCGAGGCAAGTGTTACCTTTAGAGGTTCGAGCCTTCCTTCACTCGAATTGCAACTTGCAAACAAGATCACGACGAAGAAAACGCCGTACTACGACTCGAAGAATTAGAAAGCTTGAAGGGAAAAGACTTGCAAGCCACAATAGAATTTAGAACTATACCAAGCTAAGATGGTTCAAGCCCATGACAAACCGGTCCGCCCAAGAACCTTCAAAGTTGGTGATTTAGTTCTCGTTCTCAAGAGACCTATTCTCGCACACCGCAAGATAGGAGGAAAATTCGAACCCACTCGGGAAGGACCGTTTCGTGGTCAAGCAAGATACTCGTGAGGTTCCTACCAGCCTAGTGAATCGCTGTGGAGAACGACATATGCTTCCAATCAACTGACGATACTTGAAAAAATATTACGCTACCCGATGTTTCGAAGGAATGAATTCTTCATCCCTAAGAAACACGGTGAAGTAATTACTTGTGATCGGGTCCGAACCCAAAAAATAATAAAATGTGCTAAGATAAATAAAATCATGATAATTAAGTTTTCCTTGTTTCCTTTTTCAAATCAAGATCTCTTCCCTCATCTTATCCTACTTCATTCCCGTTAAATTTCAAAATATAAGAATAATAAAAAATGTATCTTTAATAAACATTTTCTTAATGTTCTTGTTCTTAAGATAGCCCCTCGATCCTTTTCCTCGTCTTTTCGCAGTGGAAATGTCGAACGGCAAGTCTGGTCTCGAACTTTAAGAATGGCGTAAGCCTCGCACTCGATGAAAAGAGGGTGAAAGATGGAGCGATAATCGAGATCGACTCGCATTTCGCACCGACAGCCTACAAGACGAGGAAAGTGACCGGGTCCCGCTAACCGAGAAGAACTACCCGGCAGTACAAGTGATGAAAGTGGGTGGCCCAAGCCACCAATCCAACAACAAGAAAAGAAAAGCAAACACCGAAGAAGACAAGAAAATGAAGTCCGTAGTCACTACAAAGTGAGGGCGTGCTTGTCACCGCCGCGCCCGCAGAGATTCAAGAAGTTCGGAGGGCTACTCTCACGCCCACGCAACGAAGAAATAAGAATCGCCGCATCCGTAAAATGTTAACAAAACTAGCCGCGACCAGCCACGATGAGACAACTCGCTAATGCCAAGACATCACATTTCAAGGACACCGGTTCACCAGAACTCGAAGAAAGGAGGCCACTCCTGGAATAACGTAAAGAACTGTGGAAATCTCCGTAAGATCGAAGAAAGAAGGCTACCACGCCACCGGATAGAACCACCAAGAGCAGCATGACCTTGTTGCTGTAGCAACCCCGGGGATGTCCCGACTGTGCATCATCCCCGAGGAGCCGAGGTATGCAGGGAACGTGAAGGGATCGAACCATATATCCCACAATATGTCACAAGGCCTCGCCATCCGTGCATCATTCCGGAATACGAGCCGGAGAGGATGCGTAATGTTGAAAAGAAAACTTTCGAATACTTCGAGAGAATTAAAGGAAGAAGAATCAACATACTAGAAGGCCTCGAGCTACACACCGACGTATTCTCGCAGTATGAACAACAAAGAAATCGTGGATCGTATCCGGATCCGAAAAGAATGGGCCGAGCAAGCCGCCCGAGGGAAAACACATACTCGAACCCCGGAGATGGATGCCGTGGAAAGGAAGAATCACAATACAATGCGGATGCCGCTACAACTTTGCCGAAGACAGAAGGGAAACCCACCGTGGATACTTCGTCATGGGCAAGTAGATCCGATGCCATTAGTTATCAAGAGAATGGTGAAAAGATTGATAACATGGAGGGTACCGCCACAGATTGCATACCCAATAGCTGCATTATCAACATCTACAAACAGGTGACCGCATACCCCCACATATCGATCACCACGACTTCGTCGACCTTTCGCACGGCTCTCTTTCGAATGAGTGCAACATCATGTTCGGATCCGACCTCCGGATACAGTGCCCGGCGAGTTCCGAGGGCCGCGAAAGATACCTTTACCGGTGGGTTCCGTCATGATACCGCAAGGTAACGGAGCAGTATATCGCAAAGCATCGCATACCAGGGGTGCCAGTGAGCGAATCTCGCTACTTTCGTGAGGATGGACGACAAGAAAATACCTTACCATTTCCAACCGCATCCGTAGCTGGAGAACCTCCGGCCTTACGAGCCGTGAGTTACATGGGAAATATCACACCTCCAATGTACATCCAACTCAGCATCCTCGCCAAGGATGGCTTGGAAGGTGATGTTATCGACCATGTACCTCACTATTCGTATATGGATTTTTGACAGATGATTCTTTCGATGGATCAACAAAGATCATACACAAACCGTTTCGAGTCTACATGGATTGTATGAAATATATTCCGCATCGAGTTGTACGACGTATTTTCAACATGATTGGAATGAAAGTGACCATGTCACGTTTTCGGCCTTCACCTCTTTTGTGCAAATTGATCGGGAAACGCCATTAAAGTTAAATGAACTTCGAACAAAGAACGAAAAGAAAAAAGAGAATAAAAGAAAACTTTCTAAAAAAAAAATCTGAAAAATGACAAACACCAAGTTCACATGAACATTAAATAAACAACAAAATAAAAATTGAACCATTAAAAGATAAACGAAATCAACACAAATCTCAAATTCAATCTTTCCAAATTCCGAATCAAATTTCAATCTTTTCAAACTTCAAAATCAAATTCCATCCTTCCAAACTTCCAAATCAAATTCTCAATCAAATTTCAAATCCACTTCGATCAAATTTCAAATTCGATCTTCCAAATCTCAAATCAAATCTCAATCAAATTCCAAATCCAATCTCGATCAAGTTTCAAACTCGATCTTCCAAATTTCAAATCAAATCTTAAATCAAATTTCAATCGAGTTCAAACTCATCCTTCCAAATTTCAAATTCAATCATTTCCAGCATTCAAGTCTCAATCAAATCTCAAATTCAATCTTCGGTCAGGATTTACATCCAAGATCGCACCGTAGACTCTTCCTATGATCGAAATACATCAAAATTCAAACCTTTTGGGTCGAGGATTTTACATCCAAGACCGCACCGCTTTAGGATTCTTTTCCTATCGCACCGAAATACATCAAAATTCAAACTCTTTCGGGTCGAGGATTTTACATCCAAGACCGCACCGCTTTAGGATTCTCTTCCTATCGCACCGAAATACATCAAAATTCAAAACTTTCGGGTCGAGGATTTTACATCCAAGACCGCACCGCTTTAGGATTCTCTTCCTATCGCACCGAAATACATCAAAATTCAAACTTTCGGGTCGAGGATTTTACATCCAAGACCGCACCGCTTTAGGATTCTCTTCCTATCGCACCGAAATACATCAAAATTCAAACCTTTTCGGGTCGAGGATTTTACATCCAAGACCGCACCGCTTTAGGATTCTCTTCCTATCGCACCGAAATACATCAAAATTCAAACTTTTGGGTCGAGGATTTTACATCCAAGACCGCACCGCTTTAGGATTCTCTTCCTATCGCACCGAAATACATCAAAATTCAAACTTTCGGGTCGAGGATTTTACATCCAAGACCGCACCGCTTTAGGATTCTTTTCCTATCGCACCGAAATACATCAAAATTCAAACTTTTCGGGTCGAGGATTTTACATCCAAGACCGCACCGCTTTAGGATTCTCTTCCTATCGCACCGAAATACATCAAAATTCAAACCTTTCGGGTCGAGGATTTTACATCCAAGACCGCACCGCTTTAGGATTCTCTTCCTATCGCACCGAAATACATCAAAATTCAAACTTTTCGGGTCGAGGATTTTACATCCAAGACCGCACCGCTTTAGGATTCTTTCCCTATCGCACCGAAATACATCAAATCAAAATTCAACCTTTCGGGTCGAGGATTTTACATCCGAGACCGCATCGCTTTAGGATCATTTCCCTATCGCAATGAAATACATCACATCAAAATCAAACTCTCGAGGTTAAGGATTTTACATCCAACACCACTTTGCTCCGAGATATCTTCTCATCGCAACGATTCAATCTAATCAATTCAATTTTCTTTCGAGGTCGGAGATGTTACATCTAAAACCTCAAAATCCTAATTTTCATTTCAAATCAAATCCCTCAAATTAATTTCGACAAAACTTCAATCTAAATCGAAACTCCAAACTAAAATTTAAACTCACACATCAAAACATAAATCGAAACAAAATAAAATCTAAATCGAAATTCCCCGCATCATGTGATTTGGGATTCACCTCCTTTTCCTTTCCCCGCCGAGAGTTCAAGAATCTCCTGCTCCGTAGATATACTCGACACTCCCCAACAGAACTCTTCTACTTCGTCCCAAGTTCGTCACTCGACATCCGTGTTGGTTTTGTTGATCGCTTCGGCCAACACCAATACGCGCGTGTGCTCCGTCACTCACCACACCTATCGGGGTCCATTTGTTGACCTCATTTTCGATGAGGTCTTCCTCTTCTTCTTTTAGGCTAGGATCTAGACTTCAGCTTTTCCTTCGACTATCTTAGAGGACTAGAATCGGGACCCGCCTTTTAGAAATTCAAACCACTTCTAAACTCCCCGCAAACTCCACAAACTCGACTATAGACCCCTAATCACCTGTGAGGGTCGAAATCAAATATGGAAGTTTAAAGGATGAGTTCCTATATGACTCTTCGGCCTTAGATCGCCCTCGGCGGCCCGGTCCGATGAAGGGGCCGACATACACTACACTTACACACTACATTTCCACACACTTCCTAAAACCACACCCATACCCAACTTGACCTCCTGACTCATGTAGGTGATTCACATGGATGGTCCTTAACCCCTAAGCCCTCGCTAAGAGGGTTGTGAACAACATAACTGAATGCCTCAAATGAGTCCTTTCATGGCTCATATGGGCTTGAAATGGCTTCATGGCTCAACCAAAATGATTTCACCCCACCCAAATTCACCCAATCTTCAATTTCCCAAATTTTCAATTTTCGACCCCCGGACCCTACACCTACTAAACCTACCCAAAACCTCGAATTACCCAAATTTTCGCAAAATCTCCAAATTACCTAAAATTTTCCAAAATCAATCCCAAACACCTCCACATCACTCAAATTGATCATCCATACCCAAAAATACCAAAAATTCCAAGAAATACCCCCCAATACCCTCCAAATACCCAAAATACCCTTCTTGCCTAAAAATCCAAAAATTCAGAAAATTCCCAGAAAATTCCAGAAAATCCCAAATATTCCCAATTTCATTTTGTCCAACTACACCATGGGCCAATTTTGTCAATTTACCCTACTTTTGTCAAAACCCCCAAATCGACCCATTTTAACCCAAAGTGGACCCAATGTCAAACCAAACCTACCCAATTGACCCCAATTTTGGTCCAATTCAATTCTAAACTTCAATTCAACATTCCCAATACCAATTTAGACCAAATCCAAGTCCAATTTGATCGACATTTGGATCCAATTTCACTTTGGCCTTAAAGCCCAAATTTGACCCATGACCCAAACTTAGCCCAAACTAACCCAATTCAACTCCAATTAACCCCAAATCTTTTCTAAACCTTCCTTAACATCCTCATAAACAAAACACTAACATGATTTGCCCAAGATTTTGACCCAAACCCCACTCAAATTCAACCCAAAATCAAAAAGCCCAATTTCGACCTAAACCCAAATCTAACCCAAATAGGCCCAAACCTCAAAATTAAAACCCAACCAAAGCCAAAACCTCTTTGAAACACTCCCATAAACATTTCTTAATATTTATTTTACATCAATTTCAACCCTAGCCCAACATTGGCCCAAGTTAGCCCAACTCGACCTACATTGGCCCATTCACCAAAAGAATTCAAATCCAACCCAATTCAAGTCCAAACTACCCCAAATTTGCTTCAAGTCACTCATGACACATCCATGAGCTAAACCCAATAATTATTTGGCCCAACCTCTTTACAAAATTTCATCCCAAAATCCATTTTAAAATTCAAGAGCCCACTTTCCTTAATCCATCTTAAAAGCCCATCTCAAAACCCTTTCAAAAAAGCCCAAAATTCTTCCAAGGCCCATATGACATTTCCCCTCATCATACTTTCAATTAAAATCCATCCCTAAGTCCTAAATTCATCATCAAATAATTCCAAATCAAGCCTCATGCCAAATCACCCCTAAATACCAAAATTTTCCTTAAATCCATTTCCATGAAATCGACTTTACTTTTCCCAAGCCAAATGGAGCCATGCGAGCCATGCATAAGCCATATGCAAGCCATGAGAGCCTCTTTACATGTCACCATGCCATTTTGGGCAAAAGGAGGAGGCTCTTTCCTTAACTCCTTAAAGGTGGTTAACCACTTACATGATTCCACTAAACCATGCTTAAGCCTAATCGTCACTGGATCGAGACTTGACCCCACTAATCTAAGCCGATCCAAATCACTTTCTCCTCACCAAAACCGAGCCTCGGGTGGTGCACCTAGCCCAAATGGGTGGGTTGACCCATTTAGGTCCAAATCTGAGCCATGCCCCATTCCACTTTGGATCAAAGCCTTTACACATGTCCATGGCCAATCGACCACACAAACCTCCAGCCCCCGACCCACCCGACCACGAGGGTGACCCATGCTCGGCCGGCCGGCCACCGTGCCGCCGGAAAACACCATGGCCGAGAGCTCACATGTGAGCCAACATCGAAATTCTCACTCGCCGAGCCGCCCCATCCCTAGCGGTCACCATGGCCGATCTTCTCCTCACTCGTAGCAAACTCGATCCCAAGCCCTAACTCTCCCCGAGAGGCCTTCCACCCTCTCCTATTTAAACTCCACCCCTCTCGGCCACGAGAGGAGCCAAGCACAAACCTCGCCGAAACTCGCCAAAATTGTTCCAAACCCTTCACCATCCTGAGAGCACTCGATCCCCGACGTCAACTCCGCCTCTAATCCCCACCAACCGAGCCCAATTTCTCAACTCGAAATTCCACCCAAAACCAAGACACTTCGCCACAAGCTGAGCCAATTCCTCAAATCTGATCGGTCCTACACCTTCACTCGGACCAAGAGGAGAAGTTTCCCACCGAAAGCCCCATCTCCGTAGCCACCCAGCTTGCTCCAACTCTCCAAGCTTTGTGATCGGCTGTGGTCACTTTCATATCCAGTACATTCACTGCACTCAGAGACTTCATCCTGAGCTTGCCGGACCCAATCGAAGGTGCAACAACTCTCGATCGAAGCCACACTTCTCCGAGCTAAGGTATGAGCTAACTATCCATCCCGAGCTTCCGGAGATTCTCCATTTCAAATGCCTTAGTTTCAATGCATGTTAGCCGTATAGATGTGTTCGTCTCTTCAAGACGAATCCATAGCAGCATAAGAACATGAAAATCCATCGAGAATCGAGTGAGATCTGTAGGATTTAGTGTGGACGGCTCTCGGCGAGAACACTCGTGGACGATGAACGGATGCCGTCCATTCGATACACGCGCGCACGGACGGCCAGGATTGCGTCGACCAGAGACGGTACGAGAACCGCGGGGCCCGGCCGCCGACTCAGGTGGCGGCGTCGAACGGGAGCGCGACGCGCGTGCGTCTCGTGAGTCGCCGAGGCTGCGCCGGCGCCGCGTGGATAAATAGAAAATTAGGGTATTTTCTTATTTATTTAATTCCCTAAACTTCAAAAATCCATATCTTTGTGTAGAAAAATCACAAAAATAAAATAAAAATACCCTCTCGCTCAGCTGAACGTAGGAGAATAATGTGAAAAGAAATCATTTAATTTAATTAAGTATTTTATTTTTTATGATTTATTTACTCTCTGCATACATTTAATTCTCCATGCATGTATACAATTCACCATGGCATGAGACCATAGGAGTTGAAGCCTCCGAACTCGGGAACATTCCCCGAATTTTCCAAGGTCGTAGGCCATCTCTGTGAAAAGTTATTTATTTTTCAAATGCATGTTGCCGTTTTGAGTATTTTAATTCCAAAAATTAGCATGTTGTGAAATAAATTCTAGAAATATTTGGTGATGTTCCTTATGACCAGCAGAACTCTAGAAAAATAGACTCGAGTTAATTCACTCGCATTAACCCTAATCGGCTTAAACACCCAAAATAGGTCTTTAATTAATTAGAGTTAACCAGGCATCAAATTGACTTGAAATCAATTCTCCACTGACCTTTAGGATCAGAGGAATCCACCATAAAAATTTGAGGTCAATCGACTTGGTTAGCCCCACTAATCGGGTCGATTAAGCCACTTAGCCATTTTAAACTTTAAAAATTCATAACTTTTAAAATACTTTTTAAAAATTCACCAAATTGGTTTTGGAGCCTCTCTGATATCAGGGGAACCTAAGAAAATTAAAATTTCAATTTTCTAAAAAAGTTGATTTTTAATAATATTTTAATATTTTTAATAATTAAAAAATAATAAAAATCACAAAAATAATAAAATTCACCAAAATGTCACATTTTGAATTTTAATCACTTAGAACAAATCCCACATTTTTCCTAAGTCTATTTAGTGAGATATTAAATTTTAAAGCCCTAGGTAATTTTAAAATTAAAAAAATGTATTTTCTAAGCATTTTCACTAAAATAATTATTATAAATCATAGAAAAATCAGAAAATTGCAAAATTTGTTTCTCTGGTTTCCTTGATATTAGAGAGATTTTTGAAAAATATAAAATCCATTTTTCAACATTTATTTTATTTTTAAATTAATTAACACTCCAAAACTCAAAATAATTATAATAAAAATAATATAATTCAAAAAATCACCAAAATTGGTCCAAGTGCTTCTCTGGTCATTAGGAATGTCCCCTAATTTTCTTAAGGACAGAAACTTTCCTTTGGTCATGTTATCAAATTTTCCTTGAAAATCTCTATTTTCCACCAAAAATAATTATATAAATAAATTAAATACAGAAAAATCACATTTTCTCCTCTCATGTCTTTATTGACATATGAGTAAAGTCACATAAAAATTTCAAGTTCATTTGAGTTCAATTTAGTGAGTTATGAAATTATTAAGCTTAAAGGGTAAAATGGTAATTAAAATCTTTAATCCTTAATTAAAACTTTAGGTTTAATAAAAAGTCAACAAGTAAAATATTTGATCCTAATCTGATTTGATGATTGAAATTTAAATAATTAAAGGGTAGAAACCCATTAAATAATTTTAAAATGATTAAACTTTAATTAAATAATAGATTAAATTGGAAGAATAATAAAATTCGAATTATTAAAATAAGTGGATCTTTATTAGGAAGAGATTTATTCTTTAATTTAAAAATCCCTAAATTAATTATATCAACTAATACTCAATTTTTAATTAAAATGATAACTCAAATTTAAAATATTAAAAGACTTAATTAAATTATTAAAATCTTTTAAAATTTCAATTAAAATTAAAAATAAAGTAAATTAAAGATAAATTAAATTAAGATTAAATTAAATTTAATAATTAAATTAAATTAAATTAAATTAAATTAAATTAAATTAAATTAAATAATTAAATTAAATTAAATTAAATTACAATTAAATTAAATTAAATTAAATTAAATTAAATTAAATTAAACAATTAAATTAAATTAAATTAAATAATTAAATTAAATTAAATTAAATTAAATTAAATTAAATTAAATTAAATTAAATAATTAAATTAAATTAAATCAAATCAAATTAAATTAAATCAAATCAAATTAAATTAAATTTAAACTAAATTAAATTAAATCAAATTAAATATAACATCACCTAAGACATAAAAGAAATTAAATATAAAACAACTCGAACACTATTCCAAATTTAAACCCTTTAACTTAAACCAAATCATTCAATACTAATTTACCCTCGAAAGCTTTGAGTTATTATAACTCCTAAATAAAACATTAAATGAAGTGTTACTTCACTCATAGGATATTCAAATGTCCTAACTCACCGAGCAAGTTAACAAGACTTGAAAACCTCTGACGATCGATTCATTTATATAATTAAATTCATTCTGACTTAAAACAATCCTAGAAATATTCAAAAGATGTTTAAGATCCTTCTTAAGCACTTCCTCAATATGATAGATATTTATAAGAACAATCGAATTCGATTATTCTTCGATGAAGAAAATCGTCCTTAAACCAAAACACAAAGAACCTAGACGTCATAGGAAATGACTAGCTATGGATTAGGAATTTGGTAGAAAACCATAACCTTTCCCTTAGCTTTACCTAGGAACTCGCTTAAATATTCTAATCGTGTTTTAAGTGCACTTGGGATGACTGGAAGACCCTCCAGTACGCTTTTATTTTATTGCAATTTACTTTCTGCAATTTACTTTCATTGCAATTTACTTTATCGCAAATGCGTTTTATTTTTCTTGCATGATAAAACAACCGTTGCATGAAAACCCACACCTTTAGGATAGCCCCTAAAACCGAAACCAAAATTAAGTTAAAAGTCATCGCAAGATAAAATTCACCGCCACAACATTTCAAAATATAAAACAACTCAAAATTTAATCACAAACGTAACACAAAACTACAATTACAACTAAATTAAAACGTCCTCGTTGGATGATCGGAATACCTCTGATGATGTAACCTACGTGTCGCTAACCGGATTTCCCACTGTCTAAATGAAAGTGTGGAACTCATTCAACGAGTTTAGCAAATTCATCCGGACTAAGTGAATCCGATAAAAATAATGATGCCTAAGGATGGAACCGCGGATCTTAACCTGTGTCGTTATAATCAACTTTAAGATTTGTTTTAAATAAAACATAAAAAACACTCGGAAATTAAGATTTTCTCTAAACCAAAACACTTTTCTCAACTCCCGATTTATGATTTCTAAAACTAAACCTCCGCAACAACAAGGAGCTCTGAGCATGCATGGGCAAAGACGACCATCGTCATCAAGAAAACCCGAGTCTACTTCAAGAAAACTTTCCTAGAATTAAAACAACCAAGCCATAGTGACTTCGAGGTAGCTTCGCCTAGTGCAACATAAATCCTCAACTCTTCGTTAGGCATTTCGCATTGCAAATTAAGCCCTAACCGGCCTTAGGATTCCGAGGTAGTCGTCCGATACGACAATAAACCCTCACATCTTCTAGTGCTATTTGTTTGATTTTATCATACAAATATAAGCCCTAATTAATTGAAATCGGCAAGATCGAAATATCAAATAAACATTAGGACTTTCCTAAATTCAAGCCAAACGATAGATAGTCCGGAAATTATCGAAGTTCACTTCGAATCGTTGATTTCTCCTACCTTTCTTCCTTTCGATTCACAAAACAAAATGTTCCAAAAATTTGATCCATTCCCTATCAAACTCCAAAATTCAATCTTCGAAAACCTTAAACTTCAAATTTTCGAGAGCATAATCATCGATTATTATCGAGAGTTTTCTTAGGTGATTCCCGTCACTTAAGATGTAATTAACTATAGTGGCTTGCCCTTATAGGAATTTTAAAGAACCTGTGTAATATAAACCCCGTTTAATGTTTTCATATTAAGCAGTGGAAACTTGTTTCGCTTATAAAATTGGTTCGCAGACCAAACGGATGTCACTAATCTTCTAGTTTATTTAATCAAGCCCCACCATCAAGCATAGGTGTCTATCCTTGAGGATAGATACACGGCTCAGTGGTGCGGTGCTCGTTTATATAAACTATTCTGGGATGTGAGATCGGTTTAATCTCATATCTTAAAACCTTCAAATTTAAAAATTATTTTCAAAATCAAATACTACTTTTCAAATTATTTATTTTAATTAAATTAAAAATTCGCCGACAATTTCGTAGCGACCCCTCTTCAAAATAAAACACGACCTAAAAATATGCCGACAGATTTCGGCGACTCCGCCGGGAAAATTCCTCTCTCCATTATAATCAAATAATTCTCGCTTTCAAAAATCGGTAGTGTATCCATGTCCCTAATGGATCAAACTACCCTTCTTTCCGTCGGAATACTATGTTCATTTCTATCTCGAACAAGCATAGCCAACATTCTCTCGGATTTAGGAGCCACCGTTTAGACACCCCTAAACAGAGAGGTTCCGAGATCCTTTTACCTCATTTCGAGTGCGGGTGGACCCCCAATAGTGTTAGTTTAGGAGTGATCCTTCGAGCTCGGGAAGTCTTGCTTAAGACTTTCTTTTCCTTTCGAATCGGATTCCTTACCTTCTCTACACCTTCGAACATTCCGTTCTAAATAAACAAACCCTCTAATAAGTGATTCTTTTAACAAATGATTCTTCTTATAAATACATGAACAAAGAATGAGTTCGGACTCTTTTCAATTCCTTTCTTTCGTCCCGAAGAAAAGAAGCATAACTCGGGACCGACAAACCGAATCTACCTCGTGAAATGGAAGCCCCGAAACCGATTTTCTCCTTCACCAACGGATCGGACTTCGCCGTCTATAAGGATGAGCCGCCCGACAATGGGGTCATCCGATTCGACAGTGGATTTGAAAACACGAACGTCAAGGTCACCGACGTCTCCTCTTCGCACCGACAAACAAGGTATCCGAAGCCGAGGAACCACCGCTCGAGTTCAACCTCAGGTCGACCCAAGAGTTTCCTCCCCGCAAAGGGTCCCGACTAGAGGAGTACCGCCGTCCGCAGAGGACCGTTCTCACTACCCCCACCGGTCTAGTTGTTTCGCACCTACCCCGACTTCGCCAAATCAAAGGGGAAAGGAATCCGTAACTATGATAAACCCGTTACCGCGGAGGGTACTGGATCTTCCCGTAAGACCTTCGTCTTCGAAATCGGGTCCAGCTCGAAGATTCCTTCGCCGACAAAGACCCAAAGAAGAAATAGAAATAGAAGGATCGCCAGTGGAAGCCGTAGCCGCCGAGATCGCCTTCCCGGAGGAAATTCCGCAGTTGCCGTAATATACACCGCTACCGTAATATACACCACCGCCTCGACTACATACCACTTTTGGGAGGAAGCAGTGTTCCATCCCCTCTCCGCCGCAGAGGATGAAGAGAATGTTCGAAAGATTGCCGCCACATTACCACGACCCGCATACTACAACGATAGCCGCAAGAAAAGAACTAGAACTACGCCGTCGCTCGACCGCAAACTTTGGTAGTAAAGCTAGCGAAGAAGGAAAACCGCCCGTGTCGGAAATTCTACGAAGGATAGTGGCGGGTGCTCGCCAAATCCCGTCTCGGGCCCCGAGTAGAACCCGCCGTCATGATAGAAAAGCCAAGCAAGAGAATGAAGGCTAGCCCGCCCGTCGTAGTATCGTGTTACATGACAGGAGGATACCACCTTCCAAAGATTCGGCCGATGCGACCATCCGGTCATAGACCTTCCGCCGCTAGAAGGATGGTGCGGCGTCCCACTACGGGGCAACTGAGATCGAAACAAGCAGCTCGAGAAAGAAAGTCTCGCCAGAGGCCGGAATCCAAGAAAGTGCTACCGCGATGAAGGGGACTCGTGAAAAAGGACCCGGCAACCATCGCATGACAACCACAAAGATACACGTAAAGCTCCGCTAGAAGATGCCATGGAAAAGCCGAGAACCGACATCCGACGGCTGGCAAAAGAAAGAGAAGAAAAGTTCGGAGATGAGATCGACTCATCGGAATTCATGGACAACGAATATGCGTAAATCAACATGGTCGAGACACGAGCTTCATCATCTTTCAAGGTGCTCCCGCACACTAGCAGAAGAGAGGAGCCGAACTCGATGAAGAGACAACCTTCAGAAAAGGACGACACGATCGCTCAAATGGCGAAGAGGATGGAAGAGATGGCCGTAGCTCTAGCCACTCTCCAAAGTCAAGTACAACCACATAGTAGAGACACCCCGTAAGTCATTCACATCGTAGACTGAGGAAAGGAGATTACATCCGTCAACTGGGGATGACCAACTCGAAAAGGATACAACACAAAGTATGATCCCCGAAAAGGATATCAAGAACTTGCAGAACAAAGCAAGTGCGAGAAGCCCTAGCACAATCGAAGAACGGGACATCTATTCGGACGGGTAGACCTTACCCGAAGAATTCGACGCCGTCCAATACCCAAAGGGCTTCGTACCACCTCTCGTTTAAGACCTTCGACGGAACCGGAACCCCCGACAAGATGTCGCACACTTTCGTGCCGCCTGTTGCAATGCCGGCGGAGCGATGCGCTACTCTTCCGACAAGCTCGTTAGCAGCCCGTCGTGAATCGCCTTCGACCGGTATGCGAATTACCCAACTGGATCCGTAAAGACATTCTCGTAGCTGGAGAGCCTCTTCATTAAGCGATTTGTCGGAGCTCAGCACCACATCACTATAGTGATTTAGTGGTAGAGAAACAAAGGCCGAATGAAACTCTAGTGGATTACATACTTCGATGGAGAAATTTAAGTATGAAGTGTGAACCACAACCGCAAGAACAACATGCAACTACAGATCTCGCTTAAAAGCATTCACGGCCCGATAAGACTTCTCCTCAAGGGATTCACTATTAAGACTTTCGAGAAGTTGTTAAGCAAGGCCGGAAGCTTGCAAGAAGAGGCGAAGCAATTAAGTTTTGCCGACAAGACTCGACAAGCGTAAGCCGGTGAAGACTTTCGAAAAGAAATCTCGGGTCGCTGCAGCTAGCTGACAAAGGCAAACAACCGATGCAAATACCACTCGTAACGACCGCAAAGAACCACAACAAAATTACCAAAGAACCCCGGTCCAATGACCACCGTCTCCGCAAGATGAACAACCGTCTCGTCCGCAACGTACATCGAGGGAGCTTCCGAGCGCAGAATATCCGTTCAAAAATGAAGCAAGACTCAAAGATGTTCCGTAGCTTAATGAAAACTCCAGCATTTCCACCGCTGTAGCCCAAAAGCACCGGAGGAAGTCAACAAGAAAGGTGATCCCAACTTTCGCCCCTACCATCTGATGCTCGGGCACAAGATGAAGACTCGCATTACCTTCAAAAGTCGGCTCAACGACAACCTTCGGAAAGGAAATATAACAATCCCGAAGGAGTACATGAAGGAACCCCGTAAAGGAGGTTCCGTCAATGTTATCTCAACCGATCCCGTCATTCCGATAGCATCCCTATGCAACCGACGATGGATGGACTACCGCCTCGGACGAGATCTTCGAAGAAGATTTTAGACAACATCCGAACCGCTTCGGTGCGAGCTTCAATTCGTAGTTCGAGACCCGTTAAGCCGGTACTATCACTTGCGATGGAAGAACCACCTCGACAGAGACAATCGAAGAGAAGAAGAAAATCGACGAAGAAGAGGGGACCGAGATTCCTAAGGCTGGACTAGGGGCCGCTTATCCTAGGATAGTTGTTTCCGATTCGGGGAGAAATCCCTCGAACCTCTCGATTTTGTATGATTATCTCGCTTCACTTCGGTGGGATCATATAATGATAAGGGTGATGGCGTTGGCTACGTTTTGACCGTTTCTAACGATTACGTAACTAGCGACAATCCGGCGTCGATTTCGATACCAACAACAATTCTCAAATCATACATGATCTCGACGATCACAATGACGAAGAAGGCATCCATCAAGGAGGCTACGAGAGTTCAACAAGCAACTGATCTATCTCGTGAGTTTCGAGGAGCTCCAAGCATAATGAGTTAGAGCCTTCGCATTTGGAAGATAATCCAAGAGCCGCCTATTCCGATTCAGGAGGAGACACCGACAAACTCAATACTAGATTCGAAGAAATTACGAAGTCAACCTAAGAAGTGGAAAAGTTCTACCTCCAAGAATGGGTCCAAAAGACAAAGGAAAGGTGTGGTTGTTCAAGAAGAACCAACCCCAACAGAAGACATACCCATTCGAGAAGAAGCCGAGACGCAGGAGAACAAAGTGACTACAACGTGCTAGCCCATCTTAGGAAACTACCGCCAAACCGAGCATTTACGATGCTCTCATCTTATCAAAGGAGATGAGAGAAGCTCGATCAAGGCCTTACTTCGATCCGGAAATTCGCTTAGCTCAAATGGCCGGAGATTCCTTGATGAGGCTCGCTCGTTAAAGGAACAACGAGGTGTTACCTTCACGTACAATGACCTACTACTGGGGACGCAGCATCACAACCGACCGTTGTACATTTCGCCACAATCGGGAAGTTTACGCTCTCCGTAGTATTGGCGGATCCAGGAGCATCAATCAATATAATGAGTCTTCGAACACTAAGCATACTTGGAAATCGATGCTCGCGAGCTCGAGGCCGACAAAATGTTATTAAGAGGATTCAACCGTAAAGGAGAAAGAGCTCCTGGTCAATAACGCTACCGATGAAGACCGGTGATTTAGCAAAGACAACCGCAAAATTTCATATAATCGATTCGTAAACGTCGTTCAACGCTCTACCGGGCCGACCATGGATACATGAAAACAGGATGGTACCATCATCTCTACACCGTTGCATCAAGTATTACGATGGAGGGGAACAAGGCATCAAAGGAGACTTACAACCATTCTCCGTACATGAAATTGGAATCCATGAAGATGCGACTTATTATGCACCGCCAAAGAAAACAATCTTCTCCAGAGATACCATAACAAATGAAGCAAAGAAAGTTCAGACAACGAAGAACCCGAAGTTCTAGTCCAACAGCCACTCACCACTCCCTTCCGCGAGATGGTGAAGGTTTCTCCACAACTCGCATCCGAGGTCGAGGCCGGGGACGAGGCCGTGGTAGAGACACTAGGACAATCGACGTAAGAAACCAACCATCAATGTTGATCGGGAAGATAGCCTCAAGAGGAAAAAGAAATCAAGCAAGAAGCAAGAACAATAAGTCGAAAGAAGCCGCAATACAAGATCTCCCTCGAAGATGAAAAGAACGAAGAATACAAATCAATGTACGAGAAGATTAACCACTACGTACATACTATGACCCTAACTCCGATCCATTCTAATAAGATCGAGGGTATGGAGGTCAAAGAGGTACGTAGTGACGCGTGCAAAGCCGATCAAATTCTACCGTGGTGCTTCTTCCTCCAAAACCGAAAATAATGTACAATTCGAAGATGTCACTTCATCGAATTAATGGAATTACCTTTTCGAGTGGTACTCTCCCCGTGTTCAAAATTTAATTCAACGTGGTTTCTTACCTCGACAATGGACAAAAGGCCAATCACAACATTTTGAAAAGTTATGGAATAACTCCGCCGTCCTCCCAATTCAAAGTATGGACTCGGATTCGGCACGCAGGGTCGACTGACGATACCGAATTTTGCTTGGTTGTCACTCGCAAGTCCAATGAAAACCGCATGGAAACTACAGACGAACTCGAAGATTTACAAATCGAGACGCTCCACCGGAATTCGAAGAAGAAATCAAATCTACAATAGATGAGTTAACTGGAAGTTAACTTAGGTACTAGCGAAGAGCCTAGACCTACCTTCGTTAGCTCCTTACTCAATAAAGAAGACTCCGAAGAAATAATCAAGTTATTAATGGAATTTAAAGACCGTTTTGCTTGGAGCTACGATGAAATGCCATGATTAGCCCCGCAGGTCGTAGTACCATAAGCTAGGAGTGGATCCTACTTCGTTCCACGTACAAGGTCCTGTAAGAATGCGTCCGGAAATCGAACAACAAGTCATACCGAAGTTAAAAAGCTAATAGACGCTAAATTTGTCCGCGAAGAACAATACCCGACTCTGGCTAGCCAACGTAGTGCCGCTGAAAGAAGAATGGTCGATCGAATTTGTGTGGACTTCGCAGATTTAAACAAGGCATGTCCAAAAGATGAATTCCTCTACCGATTCCGAACCGATGATCGATATTGCTTCGACACATGAAATATTCTCATTCATGGATGGATCTTCGTGATACAACCAGCATAAAAATGGCTCCGTAAGATGAAAAGCTTACAGCATTCGTAACGCCGATCGGAGTATTTTGCTACACAGTGATGCCATTCTGACTGAAGAACGCAGGAGCAACTTACCAAAGAGCAATGACAAGAATTTTTGATGATCTCATCCACAATCAAGTCGAGTGCTACGTGGACGATGTCGTCATCAAAAGCAAAGTAAAGGAAAACCACCCGTATGATTCGAGAATTGTTTTCGAACGATTAAGACAATTTAACCTTAAGATGAATCCCTTAAAATGCGCCTTCGGCGTCACCTCCGGAAATTCTTAGGATTCGTTGTCCGACATCGTGGAATTGAAATCGACCCGAGAAGATTAAAGCCATCTTAGAAATGCCGCCTCCCAAAACCTTAAAACAACTACGATCTTTTCAAGGGAAGCCGGCATATCTTCGACGCTTTATCTCAAACCCGTCGTGTAGGTGTCACCTTTCTCGCACTAGTTAAAAAGGACGCCAAATTTATTTCGGAAGAGAAATGCCGTAAGGCCTTCGAAGACATTAAACAATATTTAATGACACCTCCCGTCTTAGCAGCCCCGCCTCGTGTAGACCGCCGATACTTTACACCGCGGCTCTAGACGACTCTCTCGAGCCCCGTTAGCCTGTGTCAATGATGAGGGTAAAGAAAATGCTCTTTACTACTTAAGCCGTCGTTTACTTCCGACGGAAGTAAGGTATCCCGCAATTGAAAAGCATTGTTCGGCCCCGATCTTCGCCGCTCAAAAGCTCGTGCACTACATGCTTTCTCATAAGGTCAACTCGATTTCGAAGTTTAATCCATTGCAATACTCGATGACTCGTCCAACACTTTCCGACGACTTGCCGATGGTCAATGATATTATCGCAATTCGATATAACTTTCGTGCCTCTCGCGTGCCGTAAAGGGACAAGTCTTAGCGACTTCCTCGCAAAGACACCCTTCGCCGACCGAATCTCCTCTCAACGACGATCCGCCAGATGAACAAATAATGAGCCTAGAAGACCCCGATGATCGACGTTGGGAATTGTATTTCGACGGAGCATCTTCAAAGACACAAAGACGAAGAATCGCAAGTGATAGGCCCGTGAAGGCAGAATCGGCTAATCTTTATAACACCGGAGCTGGGGATGTTAAGATACTCCTACCACTCGACGTAACCGTGTACAAACAACGAAGCGTAATACGAAGCCCTCATAACGTGATTGGAATTAACCATTCAAACTGGGGATAACAGTACATCAACATCTACGGGATTCACGCTAATCATTCAACGTATCACGGACAATACAGTAATTTTTAAACCAAGACTCGAACAATACTTCCAAAGATGCCATACAAATTGCTGAATGCATTCCAAATGTGACAATCTACAAAATTCCTAGAAAAGAGAATGCTTTAAGCAGATGCTTTAGCCCGTCTCGCAAAAGAATTTGCCTCGTTTGCAAGATGAATCAGCTGGAAGTGTCACTCACTGACGTCGGTCCTATCACAGATCGACATGCACATGATACACAAATCGAAAAAGAAAAAGAATCAGCAGAAGAAGGACGTAAAAACACGTAAGATCGACGACATACCATCGATGATTACCCGCAAACAGAAAGCTACCAGACGATAGGTCGCCAGCCCATCGCATCAAGAAAAGAACTCGTCCTACGCATTAATAAACAACACATTATACGAAGGTCTTTTGATCAAATGCGGCTAAGGTGCCTAAGCGGGTCCGAGGCCCGTGAAATTGTTAAAGAGGTGCATTCAGACTCGTGGCGCTCACCACCGGGTCCAAAGATGAAGATGAAAATTAAAAGACTAGGGTACTACCGGCCCTCGATGATGACCGACCGCATGAAAATCGCCAAGAGCCGTCACCAATGCCAAGTGCACGGAGTGGTTCTACACCAACCTCCAAATGTGCTACACCCGACAATTGCGTCGTGGCCATTCGAATGTTGGGGCACGATATAGTGGGTCCGATGAACCACCATCTTCGAAAGGACATCGTTTCATTCTTGCAGCTACAGATTACTTTTCCAAGTGCGGCGTGGCCCACTTCAGAGAAGTGAAAGCACACCACGTGCTGCAGCTTTTCAAGAACCAAGTTGTCTACCGTTTCGGAGTGCCGCGCAGATCATCTCGTATAACGGGTCACGCATTCGAAGCACACAAATCAACAATTTTGTCGGAGACACGGAATCGACCGGCGATACTCAACAATTTACTACCCAAGAGCAAACGGCCTCGCTGAGGCTTTTAATAAAACTCTCGTTCAAATCTTAAAGAAAACCCTGGACGATAATAAGAGAAATTGGCACGAGAAATTGTTAGAAGCCTTATGGGCCTACCGGACAACCTTCATAACTCCTACTCAAGCTACACCTTACGCTCCGGTGTATGGGTCCGAGGCAAAGTTACCTTTAGAGGTTCAGCCTTCCTTCACTCGAATTGCAGCTGCAAACAAGATCACGACGAAGAAAACGCCGTACTACGACTCGAAGAATTAGAAAGCTTGGAAGGGAAAAGACTTGCAACGACAAATGTAACTTAGAACTATACCAAGCTAAGATGGTTCAAGCCCATGACAAACCGGTCCGCCCAAGAACCTTCAAAGTCGGTGATTTAGTTCTCGTTCTCAAGAGACCTATTCTCGCACACCGCAAGATAGGAGGAAAATTTGAACCCACTTGGGAAGGACCGTTTCGTGGTCGAAGCGAGATACTCGTGAGGTTCCTACCGCCTAGTGAATTGCCAGTGAGAACGACATATGCTTCCAATCAACGGACGATACTTGAAAAAATATTACGCTACTCGATGTTTCGAAGGAATGAATTCTTCATCCCTAAGAAACACGGTGAAGTAATTACTTGTGATCGGGTCCGAACCCAAAAAATAATAAAATGTGCTAAGATAAATAAAATCATGATAATTAAGTTTTCCTTGTTTTCTTTTTCAAATCAAAATCTCTTTCTTCATCTTATCCTACTTCATTCCTATTAAATTTCAAAATATAAGAATAATAAAAAATGTATCTTTAATAAACATTTTCTTAATGTTCTTGTTCTTAGTACAGCCCCTCGATCCTTTTCCTTGTCTTTTCGCAGGGAAATGTCGAACGGCGGTCGGTCTTGAACTTTAAGAATGGCGTAAGCCTCGCACTCGATGAAAAGAGGGTGAAAGATGGAGCGATAATCGAGATCGACTCGCATTTCGCACCACAGTGCCTACAAGACGAGGAAAGTGACCGGGTCCCGCTAACCGAGAAGAACTACCCGGCGTACAAGGATGAAAGTGGGTGGCCCAAGCCACCAATCCAACAACAAGAAAAGAAAAGCAAACACCGAAGAAGACAAGAAAATGAAGTCCGTAGTCACTACAGACGGAGGGCAGTGCTTGCCACCGCCGCGCCCGCAGAGATTCAAGAAGTTCGGAGGGCTACTCTCACGCCACGCAACGAAGAAATAAGAATCGCCGCATCCGTAAAATGTTAACAAAACTAGCCGCGACGACCGCGACGAGACAACTCGCTAATGCCAAGCACATCACATTTCAAGGACACCGGCTCACCGTGAACTCGAAGAAAGGAGGCCAGCCTCCTAGAATAACCGTAAAGAACCAGTGGAAATCTCCGTAAGATCGAAGAAAGAAGGCTACCACGCCACCGGATAGAACCACCAGCAAGGCATGACCTTGTTGCAGAGCAACCCCGGGGATGTCCCGACTGTGCATCATCCCCGAGGAGCCGAGGTATGCAGTGGGAACGTGAAGGGATCGAACCATATATCCCACAATATGTCACAAGGCCTCGCCATCCGCAGATCATTCCGGAATACGAGCCGGAGAGGATGCGTAATGTTGAAAAGAAAACTTTCGAATACTTCGAGAGAATTAAAGGAAGAAGAATCAACATACTAGAAGGCCTCGAGCTACACACCGACGTATTCTCGCAGTATGAACAACAAAGAAATCGTGGACCGTATCCGGATCCGAAAAGAATGGGCCGAGCAGGCCGCCCGAGGGAAAACACATACTCGAACCCCGGAGATGGATGCCGTGGAAAGGAAGAATCACAATACAATGCGGATGCCGCTACAACTTTGCCGAAGACAGAAGGAAACCCACCGTGGATACTTCGTCATGGGCAAGTAGATCCGATGCCATTAGTTATCAAGAGAATGGTGAAAAGATCGATAACATGGAGGGTACCGCCAGCAGATTGCATACCCAATAGCCGCATTATCAACATCTACAAACAGGTGACCGCATACCCCCACATATCGATCACCACGACTTCGTCGACCTTTCGCACTGTCTCTTTCGAATGAGTGCAACATCATGTTCGGATCCGACCTCCGGATAGCAGGCCCGGTGAGTTCCGAGGGCCGCAAAGATACCTTTACCGTGGGTTCCGTCATGATACCGCAAGGTAACGGAGCGTATATCGCAAAGCATCGCATACCAGTGGGTGCCAAGTAGAGCGAATCTCGCTACTTTCGTGAGGATGGACGACAAAGAAAATACCTTACCATTTCCAACCGTATCCGGAGCTGGAGAACCTCCGCCTTACGAGCCGCGAGTTACATGGGAAATATCACACCTCCAATGTACATCCAAACTGGCATCCTTGCCAAGGATGGCTTGGAAGGTGATGTTATCGACCATGTACCTCACTATTCAGTACATGGATTTTCGATTGATGATCTTTTCGATGGATCAACAAAGATCATACACAAATCCGTTTTGAGTCTACATGGATTGTATGAAATATATTCCAGATCGAGTCGTACGACGTATTTTCAACATGATTGGAATGAAAGTGACCATGTCACGTTTTCGGCCTTCACCTCTTTTGTGCAAATTGATCGGGAAACGCCATTAAAGTTAAATGAACTTCGAACAAAGAAATAAAAGAAGAAAAAAGAGAATAAAAGAAAACTTTCTAAAAAAAAAATCCGAAAAATGACAAACACCAAGTTCACATGAACATTAAATAAACAACAAAATAAAATTTGAACCATTAAAAGATAAACGAAATCAACACAAATCTCAAATTCAATCTTTCCAAATTCCGAATCAAATTTCAATCTTTTCAAACTTCAAAATCAAATTCCATCCTTCCAAACTTCCAAATCAAATTCTCAATCAAATCTACTCGATCAAATTTCAAATTGCTTCCAAATCTCAAATCAATCTCAATCAAAATCCAAATCCAATCTCGATCAAGTTTCAAACTCGATCTTTCAAATTTCAAATCAAATCTTAAATCAAGTTTCAATCGAGTTCAAACTCATCCTTCCAAATTTCCAAATTTCCAAATTCAATCTTTCCAGATGATCTTCAAGTCTCAATCAAATTCACAAATTCAAAAACTCTTTGGGTCGAGGATTTTACATCCAAGACCGCACCGCTTTAGGATTCTCTTCCTATCAGACCGAAATACATCAAAATTCAAACTCTTCGGGTCGAGGATTTTACATCCAAGACCGCACTCGCTTTAGGATTCTCTTCCTATCGCACCGAAATACATCAAAATTCAAACTTTTGGGTCGAGGATTTTACATCCAAGACCGCACCGCTTTAGGATTCTCTTCCTATTGCAACCGAAATACATCAAAATTCAAACTTTTGGGTCGAGGATTTTACATCCAAGACCGCACCGCTTTAGGATTCTTTTCCTATCGCACCGAAATACATCAAAATTCAAACTTTTGGGTCGAGGATTTTACATCCAAGACCGCACCGCTTTAGGATTCTCTTCCTATCGCACCGAAATACATCAAAATTCAAACTTTCGGGTCGAGGATTTTACATCCAAGACCGCACCGCTTTAGGATTCTCTTCCTATCGCACCGAAATACATCAAAATTCAAAACTTTTGGGTCGAGGATTTTACATCCAAGACCGCATCGCTTTAGGATTCTCTTCCTATCGCACCGAAATACATCAAAATTCAAACTTTTGGGTCGAGGATTTTACATCCAAGACTCGCGACCGCTTTAGGATTCTCTTCCTATCGCACCGAAATACATCAAAATTCAAACTTTTGGGTCGAGGATTTTACATCCAAGACCGCACCGCTTTAGGATTCTCTTCCTATCGCACCGAAATACATCAAAATTCAAACTTTCGGGTCGAGGATTTTACATCCAAGACCGCACCGCTTTAGGATTCTCTTCCTATCGCACCGAAATACATCAAAATTCAAACTTTCGGGTCGAGGATTTTACATCCAAGACCGCACCGCTTTAGGATTCTTTCCTATCGCACCGAAATACACAAATCAAAATTCAACCTTTCGGGTCGAGGATTTTACATCCGAGACCGCATCGCTTTAGGATCATTTCCCTATCGCAATGAAATACATCACATCAAAATCAAACTCGAGGTTAAGGATTTTACATCCAACACCACTTTGCTCCGAGATATCTTCTCATCGCAACGATTCAATCTAATCAATTCAATTTTCTTTCGAGGTCAGAGATGTTACATCTAAAACCTCAAAATCCTAATTTTCATTTCAAATCAAATCCCTCAAATTAATTTCGACAAAACTTCAATCTAAATCGAAACTCCAAACTAAAATTTAAACTCACACATCAAAACATAAATTGAAACAAAATAAAATCTAAATCGAAATTCCCCGCATCATGTGATTTGGGATTCACCTCCTTTTCCTTTCCCGCCGAGAGTTCAAGAATCTCCGTGCCTGGAGATATACTCGACACTCCCCACAGTAAACTCTTCTACTTCGTCCTAAGTTCGTCACTCGACATCCGTGTTGGTTTTGCTGATCGCTTCGGCCAACACCAATACGCGCGTGTGCTCCGTCACCACCACACCTATCGGGGTCCATTTGCTCGACCTCATTTTCGATGAGGTCTTCCTTTTCTTCTTTTAGTGCTAGGATCTAGCCTCAGCTTTTCCTTCGACTATCTTAGAGGACTAGAATCGGGACCCGCCTTTTAGAAATTCAAACCACTTCTAAACTCCCCGCAAACTCCACAAACTCGACTATAGACCCCTAATCACCTGCGAGGGTCGAAATCAAATACGGAAGTTTAAAGGACGAGTTCCTATAGGACTCTCGCCTTGAGACCGCCCCGGCGCGCCTCGGTCTCGACGAAGGGGCCGACTATACACTACACTTACACACTACATTTCCACACACTTCCTAAAACCACACCCATACCCAACTTAACCTCCCGACTCATGTAGGTGATTCACATGGATGGTCCTTAACCCCTAAGCCCTCGCGCAAGAGGTTAGAACAACATAACGAATGCCTCAAATGAGTCCTTTCATGGCTCATATGGGCTTGAATGGCTTCATGGCTCAACCAAAATGATTTCACCCCACCCAAATTCACCCAATCTTCAATTTCCCAAATTTTCAATTTTTGACCCCCGGACCCTACACCTACTAAACCTACCCAAAACCTCGAATTACCCAAATTTTCGCAAAATCTCCAAATTACCTAAAATTTTCCAAAATCAATCCCAAACACCTCCACATCACTCAAATTGATCATCCATACCCAAAAATACCAAAAATTCCAAGAAATACCCCCCAATACCCTCCAAATACCCAAAATACCCTTCTGCCTAAAAATCCAAAAATTCAGAAAATTCCCAGAAAATTCCAGAAAATCCCAAATATTCCCAATTTCATTTTGTCCAACTACACCATGGGCCAATTTTGTCAATTTACCCTACTTTTGTCAAAACCCCCAAATCGACCCATTTTAACCCAAAGTGGACCCAATGTCAAACCAAACCTACCCAATTGACCCCAATTTTGGTCCAATTCAATTCTAAACTTCAATTCAACATTCCCAATACCAATTTAGACCAAATCCAAGTCCAATTTGATTGACATTTGGATCCAATTTCACTTTGGGCCTTAAAGCCCAAATTTGGACCCATGACCCAAACTTAGCCCAAACTAACCCAATTCAACTCCAATTAACCCCAAATCTTTTCTAAACCTTCCTTAACATCCTCATAAACAAAACACTAACATGATTTGCCCAAGATTTTGACCCAAACCCCACTCAAATTCAACCCAAAATCAAAAAGCCCAATTTCGACCTAAACCCAAATCTAACCCAAATAGAGCCCAAACCTCAAAATTAAAACCCAACCAAAGCCAAAACCTCTTTGAAACACTCCCATAAACATTTCTTAATATTTATTTTACATCAATTTCAACCCTAGCCCAACATTGGCCCAAGTTAGCCCAATTCGACCTACATCGGCCCATTCACCAAAAGAATTCAAATCCAACCCAATTCAAGTCCAAACTACCCCAAATTTGCTTCAAGTCACTCATGACACATCCATGAGCTAAACCCAACAATTATTTGGCCCAACCTCTTTACAAAAATTTCATCCCATAAATCACATTCTTAAAATTCAAGAGCCCACTTTCCTTAATCCATCTTAAAAGCCCATCCTTCAAAACCCTTTCAAAAAAGCCCAAAATTCTATCCTAAGGCCCATATGACATTTCCCCTCATCATACATTTCAATTAAAATCCATCACCTAAGTCCTAAATTCATCATCAAATAATTCCAAATCAAGCCTCATGCCAAATCACCCCTAAATACCAAAATTTTCCTTAAATCCATTTCCATGAAATCGACTTTACTTTTCCCAAGCCAAATGAAGCCATGGACAAGCCATGCATCAAGCCATATGCAAGCCATGAGAGCCTCTTTACATGTCACCATGCCATTTATGGGCAAGAAGGAGGAGGCTCTTTCCTTAACTCCTAAAGCGTGATTAACCACTTAATCATGATTCCACTAAACCATGCTTAAGCCTAACTCGTCACTGGATCGAGACTTCGACCCCACTCAATCTAAGCCGACCCAAATCACTTTCTCCTCAGCCAAAATCGCAGCTTCGAAGGTGCACCTAAGCCCAAATGGGTGGGTTGACCCATATCAAGTCCAAATCTAGCCATGCTCCCATTCCACTTTAGATCAAAGCCTTTACACATGTCCATGGCCAATCGACTGCACAAACCTCCAGCCCCCGACCCACCCGACCACGAGGGTGACCCATGCCTCGGCCTGCCGGCCACTGTGCCGCCGAAAACACCATGGCCGAGAGCTCACATGTGAGCCAACATCGAAATTCTCACTCGCCGAGCCGCCCCATCCCTAGTGGTCACCATGGCCGATCTTCTCCTCACCGTAGCAACTCGATCCCAAGCCCTAACTCCCTCCGAGAGGCCTTCCACCCTCTCCTATTTAAACTCCACCCCTCTCGGCCATAAGAGGAGCCAAGCACAAACCTCACGGAAACTCGCCAAAATCGTTCCAAACCCTCTCACCATCCTAGAGCAGCCTGATCCCCACTGTCAATTCCGCCCTAATCCCCACCACCGTAGCCCAATTTCAACTCGAAATTCCAGCCCAAAACCGTGACACTTCGCCACAAGTGAGCCAATCCTCAAATCGACCGGTCCTACACCTTCACCGGACCAAGAGGAGAGGTGTCCACCACCGAAAGCCCCATCTCCAAGCCACCCAGCTTGCTCCAAACCTCCAAGCTTCGTGGATCGGCCTGGTCACTTTCATATCCAGCAATCCACTGCACTCAGAGACTTCATCCGGAGCTTGCCTGGACCCAATCGAAGGTGCAACAACTCTCGTATCAAGCCACACTTCTCTGAGCTAAGGTATGAGCTAACTCTCCATCCCGAGCTTCTGGAGATTCTCCATTTCAAATGCCTTAGTTTCAATGCATGTTAGCCGTATAGATGTGTTCGTCTCTTCAAGACGAATCCATAGAGCATAAGAACATGAAAATCCATCGAGAATCGAGTGAGATCTGTGGATTTAGTGTGGACTCGCTCTCGGCGAGAACACTTGGGACGATGAACGGATGCCGTCCATTCGATACACGCGCGCACGGACGGCCAGGATTGCGTCTGACCAGGAGACGGTACGAGAACCGCGGGCCCGGCCGCCGACTCAGTGTGGCGCGTCGAATGGGAGCGCGACGCGTGTGCGTTCGGAGCCGCCGAGGTTGCGCCGGCGCCGCGTGGATAAATAGAAAATTAGGGTATTTTCTTATTTATTTAATTCCCTAAACTTCAAAAATCCATATCTTTGTGTAGAAAAATCACAAAAATAAAATAAAAATACCCTCTCGCTCAGCTGAATCGTAGGAGAATAATGTGGAAAAGAAATCATTTAATTTAATTAAGTATTTTATTTTTTATGATTTATTTACTCTCTCGCATACATTTAATTCTCCATGCATGTATACAATTCACCATGGCATGAGACCATAGGGCTTTTGAAGCCTCCGAACTTGGGAACATTCCCCGAATTTTCCAAGGTCGAGGCCATCTCCGTGAAAAGTTATTTATTTTTCAAATGCATGTTGTCGTTTTCGAGTATTTTAATTCCAAAAATTAGCATGTTGTGAAATAAATTCTAGAAATATTTGGTGATGTTCCTTATGACCAGAGAACCCTAGGAAAATAGGACTCGAGTTAATTCACTCGCATTAACCCTAATCTGCTTAAACACCCAAAATAGGTCTTTAATTAATTAGAGTTAACCAGGTATCAAATTGACTTGAAATCAATTCTCCACTCGACCTTTAGGATCAGAGGAATCCACCATAAAAATTTGAGGTCAATTGACTTGGTTAGCCCCACTAATTGGGTTGATTAAGCCACTTAGCCATTTTAAACTTTAAAAATTCATAACTTTTAAAATACTTTTTAAAAATTCACCAAATTGGTTTTGGAGCCTCTCTCGATATCAGGGGAACCTAAGAAAATTAAAATTTCAATTTTCTAAAAAAGTTGATTTTTAATAATATTTTAATATTTTTAATAATTAAAAAATAATAAAAATCACAAAAATAATAAAATTCACCAAAATGTCACATTTTGAATTTTAATCACTTAGGAACAAATCCCACATTTTTCCTAAGTCTATTTAGTGAGATATTAAATTTTAAAGCCCTAGGGTAATTTTAAAATTAAAAAAATGTATTTTCTAGCATTTTCACTAAAATAATTATTATAAATCATAGAAAAATCAGAAAATTGCAAAATTTGATTTCTCTGGTTTCCTTGATATCAGAGAGATTTTTGAAAAATATAAAATCCATTTTTCAACATTTATTTTATTTTTAAATTAATTAACACTCCAAAACTCAAAATAATTATAATAAAAATAATATAATTCAAAAAATCACCAAAATTGGTCCAAGTGCTTCTCTGGTCATTAGGAATGTCCCCTAATTTTCTTAAGGACAGAAACTTTCCCTTGGTCATGTTATCAAATTTTCCTTGAAAATCTCTATTTTCCACCAAAAATAATTATATAAATAAATTAAATACAGAAAAATCACATTTTCTCCTCTCATGTCTTTATCGACATATGAGTGAAGTCACATAAAAATTTCAAGTTCATTTGAGTTCAATTTAGTGAGTTATGAAATTATTAAGCTTAAAGGGTAAAATGGTAATTAAAATCTTTAATCCTTAATTAAAACTTTAGGTTTAATAAAAAGTCAACAAGTAAAATATTTGATCTTAATCTGATTTGGATGATTGAAATTTAAATAATTAAAGGGTAGAAACCCATTAAATAATTTTAAAATGATTAAACTTTAATTAAATAATAGATTAAATTTGGAAGAATAATAAAATCGGAATTATTAAAATAAGGGATCTTTATTAGGAAGAGATTTATTCTTTAATTTAAAAATCCCTAAATTAATTATATCAACTAATACTCAATTTTTAATTAAAATGATAACTCAAATTTAAAATATTAAAAGACTTAATTAAATTATTAAAATCTTTTGAAATTTCAATTAAAATTAAAAATAAAGTAAATTAAAGATAAATTAAATTAAGATTAAATTAAATTTAATAATTAAATTAAATTAAATTAAATTAAATTAAATTAAATTAAATTAATTAAATTAAATTAAATTAAATTAAACAATTAAATTAAATTAAATTAAAATTAAATTAAATTAAATTAAACAATTAAATTAAATTAAATTAAATAATTAAATTAAATTAAATTAAATAAATTAAATTAAATTAAATCAAATTAAATTAAATTAAATTAAATTAAATTAAATTAAATAATTAAATTAAATTAAATTAAATCAAATTAAATTAAACATCAAATCAAATTAAATTAAATTAAACTAAATATAAAGCAACTTGAACACTATTCCAAATTTAAACCCTTTAACTTAAACCAAATCATTCTGAATACTAATTTACCCTCGAAAGCTTTAGATTATTATAACTCCTAAATAAAACATTAAATGAAGTGTTACTTCACTCATAGGATATTCAAATGTCCTAGTTCACCGAGCAAGTTAACAAGACTTCGAAAACCTCGACGATCGATTCATTTATATAATTAAATTCATTCGACTTAAAACAATCCTGAAATATTGAAAGATGTTTAAGATTCTTCTTAAGCACTTCCTCAATATGATAGGATATTTATAAGAACAATCGAATTCGATTATTCTTTCGATGAAGAAAATCGTCCTTAAACCAAAACCCAAAGAACCTAGACGTCATAGGAGATGACTCAACATGTGATTAGGAATTTGCGTAGAAAACCATAACCTTTCCTTAGCTTTACCTAGGAACTTGCTTAAATATTCTAATTGTGTTTTAAGTGCAACTGGGATGACGGGAAGACCCTCCAGTACGCTTTATTTTATTGCAATTTACTTTCTCGCAATTTACTATTTACTTTCGCAATTTACTTTATCGCAAATGCATTTTACTTTTTCGCATGATAAAACAACAGTTGTATGAAAACCCACACCTTTAGGATAGCCCCTAAAACCGAAAACCAAAATTAAGTTAAAAGTCATTGCAAGATAAAATTCACCGCCACAACATTTCAAAATATAAAACAACTCAAAATTTAATCACAAACGTAACACAAAACTACAATTACAACTAAATTAAAACGTCCCGTCTGGATGATCGGGAATACCTCGGATGATGTAACCTACGTGTTGCTAACGGATTTCCCACTGGTCTAAATGAAAGTGTGGAACTCATTCAAACTGAGTTTAGCAAATTCATCCGGACTAAGTGAATCCGATAAAAATAATGATGCCTAAGGATGGAACCGCGGATCTTAACCGTGTCGTTATAATCAACTTTAAGATTTGTTTTAAATAAAACATAAAAAACACTCGGAAATTAAGATTTTCTCTAAACCAA
>JAKZJZ010001639.1:0-25958 GCA_022702705.1 Papilionanthe hookeriana x Papilionanthe teres | reverse complement strand
GTTATAAAGAACTTAAGTTAATCTAGTGTTTTCGTAATCTTGAAGATGGGCTATGCAAGAAAGATACTAGCTTTCCTTCTCGAGATTCCTCTTCTCCCTCCACCTGAGGGCTAACATCATGTATCAAGACATAAAATAATAAATCGACCTGGCGGCTTTAGCCTGTCACTCTAAAGTCCTCTAATTCTATACTTATCAAAGTATATCTTCCTATTTATTTACACTCAACTATATGGATTACATTTTCACCCATATAATCTCATATGATTATTTCCAATTGTTGACTGATACAATATCATACCGGTTCTTACATTTTCTCACAACATATATTAACATCTTAATTGGTCAAATCAAGAACTAAACGAAATGCAAGGTTTTGAATCATCACAACTTCTTCCAATATTAATTTCCTATACTTCACACAACATCCATTCACAACTTAATTACTTCATCATTTTAAGAAAAAAGATAAAGAAAACTACATAGAATTTATGGAGAAAATATCATCACAACTTTGTTTAAAAGTAGAAATCATAGTGAAAACACAAGAAGTCTTAATTATAAACAACCTATAATAACAGAGATAAAGGCTTATATGAAAATCCTCTCCACCAAACTCTTGAAGTTCCTTTGAAAATCTTTGTTTTTCCTTATAATACTCCTTAGAGGTTGGCGCTTGATCCACTTAAAATGTACTTATTTTTATGTCCTATTTATGATTCAATTTTTAAGGATATTATGATTTAATGAAAGGTATTTTTATGTTTTTGGATATATGTGATGAAAAAAAGAGTTCAAGAGGGAAAAATGAGAAAAAATGAGCAAAAATAGAGTTAAAAAGCAAAGTTGCCAAAATTGTAGGTCTGGCGCCTAGGCGCCAAAATCCGGCGCCTAGGCACTGATCCACTTAAAAAGTACCTATTTTTATGCCTTATTTATGATTTAATTCTTAAGGATATTATGTTTTAATGAAAGGTATTTTTATGTTTTTGGATATAGGTGATAAAAAAAGAGTTCAAGAAGGAAAAAGGAGCAAAAAGGAGCAAAAATTGAGTTAAAAAGCAAAGTTGCCGAAATTATAGGTCTGGCGCCTAAGCGCCAGTTTGATAATGAAGCAGATAAGATTTTTGACAACTCTAAGCAGTTATTTTGATGGTGTTAAGCGATTATCAGACCTTCTAGAAGACTGGAAGTTACTCATAATACATAGGAAAACGGTTTTAATCGCGAAGATGTGCGAAGACTTGGTCACGGACTCCGGTGCCTAAGCTCCAGATCTCGGCGCTTAGGCGCCACAGTTACTTTCTAGAAGAGTCATTGAATTTGGACGAATTTTGAAGAGGTGCCTTAAGAAACCCCTGGCCATTTTCAGAGCTCTATAAATAGGAGACATTTCTACAGAAAAAGGGCCCTCTCTCTTCATCCATCTAGCCCCCTGTTGACCTCATTTTTGATGAGGTCTTCTCTTCTCTCTTTAGTACTTAGGATCTAGCCTTAGGCTTTTCCTTTGACTATCTTAGAGGACTAGAATTGGGACCCGCCTTTTAGAAATTCAAACCACTTCTAAACTCCCTACAAACTCCACAAACTTGACCATAGACCCCTAATCACCTAGAGGGTTGAAATCGAATGTGGAAGTTTAAAGGATGAGTTCATATAGGACTCTTTGGCCTTAGGAGCGCCCTACGGGTGGCCTGGTGCAGTGAAGGGGCTGACTTACACTACACTTACACACTACATTTCCACACACTTCCTAAAACCACACCCATACCCAACTTAACCTCCTGACTCATGTAGGTGATTCACATGGATGGTCCTTAACCCCTAAGCCCTTGGCTAAGAGGGTTAGGAACAACATAGTGAATGCCTCAAATGAGTCCTCTCATGGCTCATATGGGCTTGAGATGGCTTCATGGCTCAACCAAAATGATTTCTTTCCACCTAAATTCACCCAATCTTCAATTTCCCAAATTTTCAATTTTTGACCCCGAGACCCTACACCTACTAAACCTACCCAAAACCCTCGAAATTACCCAAATTTTTGCAAAATTTCCAAATTACCCAAAATTTTCCAAAATCAATCCCAAACATCTCCACATCACTCAAATTGATCATCCATACCCAAAAATACCAAAGATTCCAAAAATACCCCCCAATACCCTCCAAATAACCCAAAATACCCTTCTTGGCCTAAAAATCCAAAAATTCAAAAAATTCCCAGAAAATTCCAGAAAATCCCAAATATTCCCAATTTCATTTTGTCCAACTACACCATGGGCCAATTTTGTCAATTTACCCTACTTTTGTCAAAACCCCCAATTTGACCCATTTTAATCCAAAGTGAACCCGATGTCAAACCAAACCTACCCAATTGACCCCAATTTTGGTCCAATTCAATTCTAAACTTCAATTCAACATCCCCAATACCAATCTAGACCAAATCCAAGTCCAATTTGATTGACATTTGGATCCAATTCCACTTTTGACCTTAAGGCCCATTTTTTGACCTAAGCCCAAACCTAACCCAAATGAACCCAAACCCCAAAAATCAAAGCCCAACCAAAGTCAAAACCTCTTTGAAACACTCCCATAAACACTTCTCAACAATAATTCTACATCAATTTCAACCCTAGCCCAACATTGGCCCAACTTGGCCCACTTGGACCTATATTGGCCCATTCACCAAAAGAATCCAAATCCAACCCAATTCAAGCCCAAACTACCCCAAATTTGCTTCAAGTTACTCATGACACATCCATGAGCTAAACCCAACAATTATTTGGCCCAACCTTTTACAAAAATTTTCATCCATGAACACATTCATAAACTTAAAAGCCCACTTCCCTTATACCCTTCTAAAAGCCCATTTCCTTCAAAATTCAAAAGCCCAAATCTACCCTAAAGCCCACATGACATCTCCATTTGTCATCCATTTAATTAAATCCATTACCTAAGTCCTAAAATCATCATTGAATTATTCCAAATGAAGCTTCATCCAAATTCCCATCAAATTACCAAAAATTTCTTAAAACCCATTTTTATGAAATTGACTCAACTTTCCCCAAGCCAAAGACAAGCCATGCGAAGCCATTGACAAGCCACATGAAGCCATGGGAGGCTTGACATGTGACCATGCCATTAATGGTAAAAGGAGGGGCTCCTTTCCTAATCTTTCATTAAGCCTTTTTTACCTTAAGCATGTCACACACTAAACCATGTTTAGCCACCTCATCATGGATAGAGACCACACCACTCTCTCTTGGGCTGACCTAGCCGATCCTCTCGGCCCCAAAATCGAGGCCATGGGGAGGTGAACCAAGCCCAAAAGGTGGGTTGACCCATTTGGACCCAAAATAGGCTCATCCCCATTCCATTTCAATCCAACTCCTTTACACATGGCAATTGCCGATTGATTGCACAAACCTCCGGCCACGACCCATCGACCACGAGGGTGACCCATGCACGGCCGGCCGGCCACCGGGCCGCCGGAAAACACCATGGCCGAGAGCTCACATGTGAGCCGACATTGAAATTCTCACTTGCCGAGCTGCCCCATCCCCAGTGGTCACCATGGCTGATCTTCTCCTCACCGGAGCACGGTCGATCCCAAGCCCTAACTCTCCTCGGGAGGCCCTCCACCCTCTCCTGATTTAAACTCCACCCCTCTCGGCCATGAGGGGAGCCAAGCACAAACCTTGCCAAAACTCGCCAAAATTGTTCCGAGACCCTTCTCCACTCTTAGAGCACTTGATCCCCAGGTGAGATTCCCTGCCATTTCTCCTCTCGTAAGCTCGATTTCGAGTTGAAATTCCACCCAAAACCGGGACACTTCTCCACGAGTGAGCCAATTCCCAAATTGATTGGCTCTACACCTTCACCGGACCAAGGGAAGGTGTCCACCATCAAAAGCCCCATCTCCGGGCCACCCGGTTGCTCCAGCCTCCAAGCTTTGTGATCGGGCTTGGTCGAAATCATATCCGGACAATTCCCCGGACCAGGAGACTTCATCCGGAGCTTGCCGGGACCCAATCGAAGGTGCAACAACTCTCGGATTGAAGCCACACTTCTCCGAGCTAAGGTATGAGTTAACTCTCCATCCCGAGCTTACGGAGATTCTCCATTTCAAATGCCTTAGTTTCAATGCATGTTAGCCGTATAGATGTGTTCGTCTCTTCGAGACGAATCCATAGAGTATAAGAACGTAAAAATCCATTGAGAATCGAGTGAGATCTTAGGGATTTAGTGTGGACGGCTCTCGGGTGAGAACACTTGGGGACGATGAACGGATGCGCGTCCATTCGATACACGCGCGCACGGACGGCCGGGATTGCGTCGGACCGGGAGACGGTACGAGAACCGCGGGGCCCGGGCTGGCTGACTCGGGTGGCGGCGTCGAATGGGAGCGCGACGCGTGTGCGTTCGGAGGCTGCCGAGGTTGACGCGGCGCCGCGTGGATAAATAGATAAATAGGGTATTTTCTTATTTATTTAATTCCCTAAACTTCAAAAATTCATATCTCTGTGTAGGAAAATCACAAAAATAAAATAAAAATACCCTCTTGCTCAGTGAAGAGAGGAGAATAATGTGGAAAAGAAATCACTTAATTTCATCAAATATTTTATTTTTTATAATTTATTTACTCTCTGCATTGTTTTAATTCTCCATGCATGCATACAATTCACCATGGCATGAGACCATAGGGCTTTTGAAGCCTCTGAATTTGGGAACATTCCCTGAATTTTCCAAAGTCAGAGGCCACCCCTATGAAGAGTTCTTGATTTTTCAAGTTCAGGTCACTGTTTTGAGTATTTTAATTCCAGTAAATAGCATGTTGTGAAATAAATTCTAGGAAAATTTGGTGATGTTCCTTATGACCAGAGAACCCTAGGAAAAATAGGTTTTGACTTAGTTCATTTAAAACAACCCTAATTGGCTTAAACACCCAAAATAGGTCTTTAATTAATTAGAATTAACCAGGCATCAAATTGACTTGAAATCAATTCTCCACTGACCTTTAGGATCAGAGGAATCCACCATAAAAATTTGAGGTCAATTGGACTTGGTTAACCCCACTAATTGGGTTGATTAAGTCACTTAGCCATTTTAAACTTTAAAAATTCATAACTTTTAAAATACTTTTCAAAAATTCACTAAATTAGTTTTGGAGCCTCTCTGATATCAGGGGAACCTAGGAAAATTAAAATTTCAATTTTCTGAAAAAGTTGATTTTTAATAATATTTTAATATTTTAATAATTAAAAAAATAATAAAAATCACAAAAATAATAAAATTCACCAAAATGTCACATTTTTAATTTTAATCACTTAGGAACAAACCCCATATTTTTACTAAGTCTATTTAGTGAGATATTAAATTTTAAAGCCCTAGGGTAATTTTAAAATTAAAAAAATGTATTTTCTAGCATTTTCACTAAAATAATTACAATAAATCATAGAAAAATCAGAAAATTGCAAAATTTGCTTCTCTGGTTTTCTTGATATCAGAGAGATTTTTGAAAAATATAAAATCCATTTTTCAACATTTATTTTATTTTTAAATTAATTAACACTCCAAAACTCAAAATAATTATAATAAAAATAATATAATTCAAAAAATCACCAAAATTGGTCCAAGTGTTTCTCTGGTCATTAGGAATGTCCCCTAATTTTATTAAGGACAGAAACTTTCCCTTGTTCATGTTATTAAATTTTCCTTGAAAATCTCTATTTTCCACCAAAAATAATTATATAAATAAATTAAATACAGAAAAATCACATTTTCTCCTCTCATGTCTTTATTGATATATGAGTGAAGTCACATAAAAATTTCATGTTCATCTGGGTTTAATTTAGTGAGTTATGAAATTATTAAGCTTAAGGGGTAAAATTGTAATTAAACTTTTAACCCTTAATTAAAACTTTAGGTTTAATAAACAATCAACAAGTAAAATATTTGATCTTAATCTGATTTGGATGATTGAAATTTAAATAATTAAAGGGTAGAAACCCATTAAATAATTTTAAAATGATTAAACTTTAATTAAATAATAGATTAAATTTGGAGGAATAATAAATTGGAATTATTAAAATAGGGATATTTATTAGGAAGAGATTTATTCTTTAATTTAAAAAATCCCTAAATTAATCATCTCATTAATATTCAACTCTTAATTAAAATGATAACTCAAATTTGAAACATTAAAAGACTTAATTGAATTATTAAACTCTTTTAAAATTTCAATTAAAATTAAAAATTAAATTAAGTTAAATTAAATTAAATTAACAATTAAATTAAATTAAAAATTAAATTAAATTAAATTAAATTAAATTAAATTAAATTAAATAAATTAAATTAATTAAATAAAATTGAATTAAATCAAATTAAATTAAATTAAATTAATTAAATTAAATAATTGAATTAAATTAAATTAAATAATCAAATTAAAATTAAATCAAATCAAATTAATTAAACATCAAATCAAATTAAATCAAACTCAATCAAATTAAATTAAATTAAAACTCAATTAAAATTAAATTAAATTGAATTAAATATAACATCACCTAAAACATGAAAGAAAATAAATTTAAAGCAACTTGAACACTATTCCAAATTTAAACTCTTTAACTTAAACCAAATCATTTGAATACTAATTTACCCTTGAAAGCTTTAGTTATTATAACTCCTAAATAAAACATTAAATGAAGTGTCACTTCACTCATAGGATATTCAAATGTCCTAGTTCACTGAGCAAGTTAACAAAACTTGAAAACCTCGGACGATTGATTCATTTATATAATTAAATTCATTTGGACTTAAAACAATCCTAGAAGTATTGAAAAGATGTTTAAGATCCTTCTTAAGCACTTCCTCAATATGATAGGACATTTATAAGAACAATTGAATTTGATTATTCTTTGATGAAGAAAATCGTCCTCAAACAAAAACACAAGAGAACCTAGACGTCATAGGGAATGACTAGCTATAGGATTAGGAATTTGGTAGAAAACCATAACCCTTCCCTTAGTTTTACCTAGGAAATTGCTTAAATATTCTAATTGTGTTTTAAGTGCAGCTTGGGATGACGGGAAGACCCTCCGGGTACGCATTTATTATTATTGCAATTTACTTTCCTGCAATTTATTTTCCGGCAATTTACATTATTGCAATTTACTTTATTGCAATTGCGTTTGTTTTTCTTGCATGATAAAACAACGGTTGCATGAAAACCCACACCTTTAGGATAGTCCCTAAAGCTGAAACCAAAATTAAGTTAAAAGTCATTGCAAGATAAAATTCACCGCCACAACATTTCAAAATATAAAACAACTCAAAATTTAATCACAAACAGAACACAAAACTACAATTACAACTAAATTAAAACGTCCTGTTGGATGATCGGGAATACCTCGGATGATGTAACCTACGTGTTGCTAACGGGATTTCCACGGTCTAAATGAAAGTGTGGAACTCATTCGATTGAGTTTAGCAAATTCATCTGGACTAAGTGAATCCGATAAAAATAATGATGCCGGAAGGATGGAACCGTGGGATCTTAACCGGTGTCGTTATAATCAACTTTAAGATTTGTTTTAATCAAAATAAAAAAAACACTTGGAAATTAAGACTTCTCTAAACCAAAACACTTCTCTCATCCCCTGATTTATGATTTCTAAAACTAAACCTGCAACAACCAGGAGCTTGGAGCATGGTGGGCAGCACGGCCATCGTCGTCGGCAAAACTTGAACCTACTTCGACGAAACTTTCTAGAATTAAATAACGAAGCCATAGGACTTCGAGGTAGCTTGCATAGTGCAACATAAATCCTCAACTCTTCGTTAGGCATTTGTATTGCAAATTAAGCCCTAACCGGTCTTAGGATTCCGAGGTAGTCGTCCGATACGACAATAAACCCTCACATCTTCTAGGCTATTTGTTTGATTTTATCATACAAATATAAGCCCTAATTAATTAAAATTGGCAAGATTGAAATACTAAATAAACATTAGGATTTTCCTAAATTCAAGCCAAACAATAGGATAGTCGGGAAATTACCGAAGTTCACTTCGAATCAGTAATTTCTCCTACCTCTCTTCCTTTGGATTCACAAAACAAAATGTTCCAAAATTTGATCCATTCCCTATTGAAATTCCAAAATTCAATCTTTGAAAACCTTAAACTTTGAAATTCTTGAAAGCAGAGTTATTGATTATTATCGAGAGTTTTCTTAGGTGATTCCCGTCACTTAAGATGTAATTAATTATAGGGGCTTGCCCTTATAGGAATTTTAAAGAACCTGAGTAATATAAACCACGTTTAATACTTTCATATTAAGCGGGGAATTTGTCGGCTTATAAAATTGGTTCGCGAGACCAAACGGATGTCACAAAACTTCTAGTTTATTTGATCGAGCCCCACCATCGAGCGATGTGTCTATCCTTAGGGATAGATACACGATTTGTGGTGCGGTGCTCGTTTATATAAACTATTTGGGATGTGAGATCGGTTTAATCTCATATTTTAAAACTTTCAAATTTAAAAATTATTTTCAAAGTCAAATACTACTTTCTAAATTATATATATATTTAAATCAAATTTAAAATTTAAATTCGCCGATAACTTCTGTTAGGCGACCCCCTTTTAAAATACAACACAACCTAAAAATATGCCGACAACTTCTGGCGACTCCGCTGGGGACTATTCCTCTCTCCATTATAATCAAATAATTCTGCTTTCAAAAATCGGTAGTATATCCATGTCCCTAATGGATCAAACTACCCTTCTTTCCGTTGGAATACTATGTTCATTTCTATCTTGAACAAGTATAGCCTAACATTCTCTCGGATTTAGGAGCCACTATGTTAGACACCCCTAAACAGAGAGGTTCCGAGATCCTTTTACTTCATTTACGAGGTGGGGTGGACCCCCGATAGGTGTTAGTTTAGGAGTGATCCTTCGAGTCGGGAAGTCTTGCTTAAGACTTTCTTTTCCTTTACGAATCGGATTCCTTACCTTCTCTACACCTTTGAACATTCCGTTCTAAATAAACAAACCCTCTAATAAGTGATTCTTTTAACAAATGATTCTTTTTTATAAATACATGAACAAAGAATGAGTTCGGACTCTTTTCAATTCCTTTCTTTTCGTCTCGAAGAAAAGAAGCATAACTTGGGATCGACAACCGAAGTCTACCTCGCGAAATGGAAGCCCCGAAACTGATTTTCTCCTTCACCAACGGACTCGGACTTCGCATGTCTATAAGGATGAGCTGCCCGACAATGGGGTCATCCGATTTGGACGAGGATTCGAAAACACGAACGTCAAGGTCACCGACGTCTCCCTCTTTGCAGCGACGAACAAGGTATCCGAGTCGAGGAACCACCGCTCGAGTTCGACCTTAGGTCGACCCAAGAGTTTCCTCCCCGCAAAGGGTCCCGACTAGGAGGAATACTGCTCGTCCGCGGGAGGACCGTTCTCACTACCCCCACCGGTCTAGTTGTTTCGCACCTACCCCGACTTACGCCAAATCAAAGGGAAAGAAATCCGGAACTATGATAAACTCTGTTACCGTGGAGGGTACGGATCTTCTCGTAAGACCTTACGTCTTCGAAATCGGGTCCGGTTCGAAGATTCCGTCGCCGACAAAGACCCAAAGAAGAAATAGAAATAGAAGGATCGCCGGGAAGCCGTAGCTGCCGAGATTGCCTTCCTGGAGGAAATTCCGGAGTTGCCGAATATACACCGCTACCGAATATACACCACTGCCCGACTACATACCACTTTTGGGAGGAAGCGAGTTCCATCCCCTCTCCGCCGCAGAGGATGAGGAGAATGTTCGCAAGATTGTCTGCCACATTACCTCGGCCCGCATACTACAACGATAGCCGCAAGAAAAGAACTAGAACTACGCCGTTTGCTCGACTGCAAACTTTGGTAGAAAAGCTAGCAAAGAAGGAAAAGCGCCCGTGTCGGAAATTCTACGAAGGATAGGGCGGGTGCCGGTCAAATCCCGTCTTGGGCCCCGAGTAGAGCCCGCCGTCATGATAGAAAAGCCAAGCAAGAGAATGAAGGCTAGCCCGCCTGTCGTAGTATCAGGATTACAGATTAGGGAGGATACCACCTTCCGACATTTGGCCACCGGACCATCCGGTCCTAGACCTTCTGCTAGAAGGATGGTGTGGCGTCCCACTACGGGGCAGTTGAGATTGAAACAGCAGCCCGAGAGAGAAAGTCTCGCCAGGAGGCTGGAATCTGAAGAAAGTGCTACTGCGATGAAGGGGACTCGTGAAAAAAGGACCCGGCAACCATCGCATGACAACCACAAAGATACACAGAAAGCTCCGCTAGAAGATGCCATGGAAAAGTTGAGAACCGACATCCGACGGTTGGCAAAAGAAAGAGAAGAAAAGTTCGGAGATGAGATCGACTCATCGGAATTCATGGACAACGAATATGCGGAAATCAACATGGTTGAGACACGAGCTTCATCATCTTCTCGAGGTGCTCCTGCGGCCGCGAAGAGAGGAGCCGGAGCCGATGAAGAGACGGCTTCGGGAAAAGGACGACACGATCGCTCGAATGGCGAAGAGGATGGAAGAGATGGCCGTAGCTCTGGCCACTCTCCAGAGTCAAGTACAACCACATAGAGAGACACCCCCAGAGGTCATTCACATCGTAGACGGAGGAAAGGAGATTACATCCGTCAATGGGGATGACCAGCTGAAAAAGGATACAACACAAAGTATGATCCCTGAAAAGGATATCAAGAACTTGGTAGAGCAGCAGGTGCGAGAAGCCTTAGCACAATCGAAGAACGGGACATCTATTCGGACGGGTAGACCTTACCGGAAGAATTCGAGGCCGTCCAATACCCGAAGGGCTTCGTACCACCTCTCGTTTAAGACCTTCGATGGAACCGGGAACCCCCGACGGCATGTTGCACACTTTCGTGCCGCTTGTTGCAATGCCGGCGGGAGCGATGCGCTACTCTTCCGACGAGTTCGTTAGCGATCCGTCGGGAATCGCCTTCGACCGGTATGCGGAGTTACCCAACGGTTCCGTGAAGACATTCTCGCAGCTAGAGAGCCTCTTCATTAAGCGATTTGCCGGAGCTCGGCACCACATCACTATAGGTGATTTAGTGGTAGAGAAACAAAGGCCGAATGAAACTCTAGTGGATTACATACTTCGATGGAGAAATTTAAGCATGAAGTGTGAACCACAACTGCAAGAACAACATGCGATCGGCATCTTGCTTAAAAGCATTCACGGCCCGATAGCACTTCTCCTCAAGGGATTCACTATTAAGACTTTTGAGAAGTTGTTAAGCAAGGCCGGAAGCTTGCAAGAAGAGGCGAAGCAATTAAGTTTTGCCGACAAGACGGACAAGCGAAGCCGGTGAAGACCTTCGAGAAGAAATCCGGGATCGTTGCGGCAGCTTGACAAAGGCAAACAACCGATGCAAATACCACCGTAACGGCCGCAGCAACCACAACAAAATTACCAGCAACCCCGGTCCAGCTATCAGTCGTCTCCGCAATATGAACAACCGTCTCGTCCGCAACGTACATTGAGGGAGCTTCTGAGCAGAGAATACCCGTTCAAAAATGAAGCGGTACCGAAGATGTTCCGCAGCTTAATGAAAACTCCAGATTTCCGTGCCGCGAGCCCAAAAGACCGGAGGAAGTCAACAAGAAAGGTGATCCCAACTTTTGCCCCTACCATCGGATGCTTGGGCACAAGATAGAAGACCGCATTACCTTTAAAAGTTGGCTCAATGACAACCTTCGGAAAGGAAATATAACAATCCCGAAGGAGTACATGAAGGAACCCCGAAAGGAGGTTCCGTCAATGTTATCTCAACCGATCCCGTCATTCCGATAGATCCCTATCCAACCGACGATGGATGGACTACCGCTCGGACGAGATCTTCGAAGAAGATTTTAGACAACATCCGAACCGCTTCGGTGCGAGCTTCAATTCAGAGTTCGAGACCCGTTAAGCCGGTACTATCACTTGCGATAGAAGAACCACCTCGACAGGAGACAATCGAAGAGAAGAAGAAAATTGACGAAGAAGAGGGGACTGAGACTCCTAAGGCTAGACTAGGGGCTGCTTATCCTAGGATAGTTGTTTCCGATTCGGGGGAGAAATCCCTCGAACCTCTCGATTTTGTATGATTATCCGCTCACTTCGGTGGGATCATATAATGATAAGGGTGATGGCGTTGGCTACGTTTTGATCGTTTCTAACGATTACGTAACTAGCGACAATCCGGGCGTCGATTTCGATACCAACAACAATTCTCAAATCATACAAGATCTCGACGATCAAAATGACGAAGGAGGCATCCATCAAGGAGGCTACGAGAGTTCAACAAGCAACGGATCTATCTGTGAGTTTCGAGGAGCTCCAGTTACGATAGAGTTAGAGCCTTCGCATTTGGAAGATAATCCAGAAGAGCCGGTCATTCCGATTCGGGAGGAGACACCGACAAACTCAACACTAGATTCGAAGAAATTACGAAGTCAACCTAAGAAGTGGAAAAGTTCTACCTCCAAGAATGGGTCCAAAAGACAAAGGAAAGCGGGTGGTTGTTCAAGAAGAACCAACCCCGCCGGAAGACATACCCGTTCGAGAAGAAGCCGAGACGCATGGAAACAAAGTGGACTACAACGTGCTAGCCCATCTTAGGAAACTACCGCCAAGCCGAGCATTTACGATGCTCTCATCTTATCAAAGGAGATGAGGGAAGCTCGATCAAGGCCTTACTTGATCCGGAAATTTGCTTAGCTCAAATGGCCGGAGATTCCTTAGATGAGGTTTGCTCGTTAAAGGAACACCGAGGTGTTACCTTCACGGACAATGACCTACTACTTGGGACAGCAGATCACAACCGACCGTTGTACATTTCGGTTACAATTGGGAAGTTTACGCTCTCCGCAGTATTGGTGGATCCAGGAGCATCAATCAATATAATGAGTCTTCGAACACTAGCATACTTGGAAATTGATGCTCGTGAGCTCGAGGCCGACAAAATGTTATTAAGAGGATTCAACCGTAAAGGAGAAAGAGCCCTCGGGTCAATAACGCTATCGATGAAGACCGGTGACTTAGCAAAGACAACCGCAAAATTTCATATAATCGATTCGAAACGTCGTTCAACGCTCTACTGGGCCGACCATGGATACATGAAAACAGGATGGTACCATCATCTCTGCACCAGTGCATCAAGTATTACGATGGAGGGGAACAGTGCATCAAAGGTGACTTACAACCATTCTCCGTACATGAGATTGGAATCCATGAAGATGCAGCTTATTATGCACCGCCGAAGAAAACAATCTTCTCCAGAGATACCGTAACAAATGAAGCAAAGAAAGTTCGAGACAACGAAGAACCTGAAGTTCTAGTCCAACGATCACTCACCACTCCCTTCCGGCGAGATGGTGAAGGTTTCTCCACAACTCGCATCCGAGGTCGAGGCCGGGGACGAGGCCGTGGTAGAGACACTAGGACAATTGGACAGAGGAAACCAACCATCAATGTTGATTGGGAAGATAGTTCTGAAGAAGAAAAAGAAATCAAGCAAGAAGCAACAACAATAAGTCGAAAGAAGCCGCAATACAAGATCCCCCTCGAAGATGAAAAGAACGAAGAATACAAATCAATGTACGAGAAGATTAACCACTACGTACATACTATGACCCTAACTCCGATCCATTCTAATAAGATCGAGGGTATGGAGGTCAAAGAGGTACGTAGTGACGGTGCAAAGCCGATCAAATTCTACCGCGGTGCTTCTTCCTCCAAAACTGAAAATAATGTACAATTCGAAGATGTCACTTCATCAGAATTAATGGAATTACCTTTTGAGTGGTACTCTCCCTGTGTTCAAAATTTAATTCAACGTGGTTTCTTACCTCGACAATGGACAAAAGGCCAATCACAACATTTTGAAAAGTTATGGAATAACTCCGGCCGTCCTCCCAATTCAAAGTATGGACTCGGATTCGGCACAGTAGGGTCAGTTGACGATACCGAATTTTGCTTGGTTGTCACTTGCAAGTCCAATGAAAACTGCATGGAAACTACAGACGAACTCGAAGATTTACAAATTGGAGACGCTCCACCGAATTCGAAGAAGAAATTAAATCCACGATAGATGAGTTAACGGAAGTTAACTTAGGTACTAGCGAAGAGCCTAGACCTACCTTTGTTAGCTCCTTACTCAATAAAGAAGACTCCGAAGAAATAATCAAGTTATTAATGGAATTTAAAGACTGTTTTGCTTGGAGCTACGATGAAATGCCGAGGATTAGCTCCGGAGGTTGCAGTCCATAAGCTAGGAGTGGATCCTACTTCGTTCCGATCGGACAAGGTCCCGAGAAGAATGCGTCTAGAAATCGAACAACAAGTCATAGCCGAAGTTAAAAAGCTAATAGACGCTAAATTTGTCCGTGAAGAACAATACCCGACCTGGTTAGCCAATGTGGTGCCGATCGGAAAGAAGAATGGTCGGATCGGAATTTGTGTGGACTTCGGAGATTTAAACAAGGCATGTCCAAAAGATGAATTCCCTCTACCGATTCCGAGCTGATGATCGATATTGCTTCGACACATGAAATATTCTCGTTCATGGATGGATCTTCAGGATATAACCAGATAAAAATGGCTCCAGAAGATGAAAAGCTTACAGCATTCAGAACGCCGATCGGAGTATTTTGCTACACAGTGATGCCATTCGGATCGAAGAACGCAGGAGCAACCTACCAAAGAGCAATGACAAGAATTTTTGATGATCTCATCCACAATCAAGTCGAGTGCTACGTGGACGATGTCGTCATCAAAAGCAAAGTAAAGGAAAACCACCTGTATGATTTGAGAATTGTTTTCGAACGATTAAGACAATTTAACCTTAAGATGAATCCCTTAAAATGCGCCTTCGGCGTCACCTCCGGAAATTCTTAGGATTCGTTGTCCGACATCGTGGAATTGAAATCGACCCGGAGAAGATTAAAGCCATCTTAGAAATGCCGCCTCCCAAAACCTTAAAACAACTACGATCTTTTCAAGGGAAGTTGGCATATCTTCGACGCTTTATCTCAAACCCGTCAGTGTAGGTGTCGGCCTTTCTCGGCACTAGTTAAAAAGGACGCCAAATTTATTTGGGAAGAGAAATGCCAGAAGGCCTTCGAAGACATTAAACAATATTTAATGACACCTCCTCGTCTTAGCAACCCCGGTCTCGGGTAGACCGTCGATACTTTACACCGCGGCTTTAGACGACTCTCTCGGAGCCCCGTTAGCCTGTGTCGATGATGAGGGTAAAGAAAATGCTCTTTACTACTTAAGCCGTCGTTTACTTCCGACGGAAGTAAGGTATCCCGCAATTGAAAAGCATTGTTTGGCCCTGATCTTCGCCGCTCAAAAGCTCAGGCACTACATGCTTTCTCACAAGGTCAACCTGATTTCGAAGTTTAATCCATTGCAATACTTGATGACTCGTCCAACACTTCGATATAACTTTCGTGCCTCTGCGTGCCGTAAAGGGACAAGTCTTAGCAGACTTCCTCGCAACACACCCTTTGCCGGCCGAATCTCCTCTCAATGACGATCTGCTAGATGAACAAATAATGAACCTAGAAGACCTTGACGATCGACGTTGGGAATTATATTTCGACGGAGCATCTTCAGCACACAAAGACGAAGAATCGCAAGTGATAGTGCCCGGTAAGGCAGGAATCGGGCTAATCTTTATAACACCGGAGCGGGGGATGTTAAGATACTCCTACCACTCGACGGAACCGTGTACAAACAACGAAGCGGAATACGAAGCCCTCATAACGGGATTGGAATTAACTATTCAAATGGGGATAACGGACATCAACATCTACGGGGATTCACGGTTAATCATTCAGCGGATCGCCGGACAATACGAAATTTTAAAGCCAAGACTCGAACAATACTTCCAAGTATGCCATACAGTACGTTGGAACGGATTCCAAATGTGACAATCTACAAAATTCCTAGAAAAGAGAATGCTTTAGCGGATGCTTTAGCCCGTCTCGCAAAAGAATTTGCCTGTTTGCAAGATGAATCGGTGGAAGTGTCGCTTCACGGACGTCGGGTCCTATCACGGCTCGACATAGACACAATACACAAATCGGAAAAGAAAAAGAATCAGTTGCAGCAGTGACGTGAAAACACGAGAAGATTGGCGACGACCATTGATGACTTCGCAAACAGAAAGCTACCAGACGATAGGTCGCTAGCCCATCGGATCAAGAAAAGAACTCGTCCTACGCATTAATAAACAACACATTATACGAAGGTCTTTTGATCAAATGTGGCTAAGGTGCCTAAGCGGGTCCGAGGCCCGTGAAATTGTTAAAGAGGTGCATTCGGGACTCGTGGCGCTCACCGGTCGGGTCCAAAGATGAAAATGAAAATTAAAAGACTAGGGTACTACTGGCCCTCGATGATGACCGACTGCATGAAAATCGCCAAGAGCTGTCATCAATGCCAAGTGCACGGAGTGGTTCTACACCAACCTCCAAATGTGCTACATCCGACAATTGCGTCGTGGCCATTTGAATGTTGGGGCACGGATATAGTGGGTCCGATAGAACCACCATCTTCAAAAGGACATCGCTTCATTCTTGCGGCTACGGATTACTTTTCCAAGTGGGCGAGGCAGTTCCACTTAGAGAAGTGAAAGCACACCACGTGCTACGGCTTTTCAAGAACCAAGTTGTCTACCGTTTCGGAGTGCCGCGCGAGATCATCTCGGATAATGGGTCAGCATTCGAAGCACACAAATCAACAATTTTGTCGGGAGACACGGAATCGGCCGGCGATACTCGACAATTTACTACCCAAGAGCAAACGGTCTCGCCGAGGCTTTTAATAAAACTCTCGTTCAAATCTTAAAGAAAACCTTGGACGATAATAAGAGAAATTGGCACGAGAAATTGTTAGAAGCCTTATGGGCCTACCGGACAACCTTCGAACTCCTACTCAAGCTACACCTTACGCTCCGGTGTATGGGTCCGAGGCGATGTTACCTTTAGAGGTTCAGCTTCCTTCACTCAGAATTGCAGTTGCAAACAAGATCACGACAGAAGAAAACGCCAGATTACGACTCGAAGAATTAGAAAGCTTGGAAGGGAAAAGACTTGCAGCGCAACAGAATTTAGAACTATACCAAGCTAAAATGGTTCAAGCCCATGACAAACTGGTCCGCCCGAGAACTTTCAAAGTTGGTGACTTAGTTCTCGTTCTCAAGAGACCTATTCTTGCACACCGCAAGATAGGAGGAAAATTTGAACCCACTTGGGAAGGACCATTTGTGGTTGAAGCAGTATACTCAGGAGGTTCCTACCAGCCTAGTGAATTGCCGGGGAGAACGACATATGCTTCCAATCAACGGACGATACTTGAAAAAGTATTACGCTACCTGATGTTTCGAAGGAATGAATTCTTCATCCCTAAGAAACACGGGCGAAGTAATTACTTATGATTGGGTCCGAACCCAAAAAATAATAAAATGTGCTAAGATAAATAAAATCATGATAATTAAGTTTTCCTTGTTTTCTTTTTCAAATCAAAATCTCTTCCCTCATCTTATCCTACTTCATTCCGTTAAATTTCAAAATATAAGAATAATAAAAAATGTATCTTTAATAAACATTTTCTTAATGTTCTTGTTCTTAGTACGACCCACGATCCTTTTCCTTGTCTTTTCGCAGGGAAATGTCGAACGGGCGGTTGGTCTTGAACTTTAAGAATGGCGTAAGCCTTGCACTCGATGAAAAGAGGGTGAAAGATGGAGCGATAATCGAGATTGACTCAGATTTCGCACCAGCAGGCCTACAGTACGAGGAAAGTGACTGGGTCCCAGTTAACCGAGAAGAACTGCCCGGACAGACAGTGATGAAAGTGGGTGGCCCAAGCCACCAATCCAGCAGCAAGAAGAGAAAGGCAAATACTGAAGAAGACAAGAAAATGAAGTCCGTAATCACTACAGCAGAGGGCAGGCTTGTCAGCGCCGCACCCGCAGAGATTCAAGAAGTGCGGAGAGCTACTCTCACAGCCACGCAACGAAGAAATAAGAATCGCCGTATCCGTAAGATGTTAACAAAACTAGCTGCGGACCAGCGCGACGAGACAATTGCTAATGCCAGCACTCACATTTTAAGGACACCGGTTCACCAGGAACTCGAAGAAAGGAGGCCGGCTCCTAGAATAACAGAAAGAACCGGGGAAATCTCCGGAAGATCGAAGAAAGAAGGCTACCACGCCACCGGATAGAACCACCGGCAAGTGCATGACCTTGTTGTAGAAGCAACCCCGGGGATGTCCCGACGAGCATCATCCCCGAGGAGCCGAGGTATGCGGGGGAACGTGAAGGGATTGAACCATATATCCCACAATATGTCACAAGGCCTCGCCATCCGCAGATCATTCCGGAATACGAGCCGGAGAGGATGCAAAATGTTGAAAAGAAAACTTTCGAATACTTCGAGAGAATTAAAGGAAGAAGAATCAACATACTAGAAGGCCTCGAGCTACATACCGACGTATTCTCAGAGTATGAACAACAACAAATCGTGGATTGTATCCGGGATACGAAGAGAATGGGCCGAGCAGGCCGCCTAAGGGAAAACACATACTCGGAACCCCGGAGATGGATGCCAGGGAAAGGAAGAATCACAATACAATGCGGATGCTGCTACAACTTTGCTGAAGACAGAAAGGGAAACCCACCGGGGATACTCCGTCATGGGCAAGTGGATCCGATGCCATTAGTTATCAAGAGAATGGTAAAAAGATTGATAACATGGAGGGTACTGCCAGCAGATTGCATACCCAATAGCTGCATTATCAATATCTACAAACGAGGTGACCGCATACCCCCACATATTGATCACCACGACTTCGTCGGACCTTCGCACGAGCCTCTTTCCTGAATGAGTGTAACATCATGTTCGGATCCGACCTCCGGATAGCAGGCCCGGGTGAGTTCCGAGGGCCGATAAAGATACCTTTACCGGTGGGTTCCGTCATGATACTCGCAGTGGTAACGGAGCGGATATCGCAAAGCATTGCATACCGGGAGTGCCGATGGAGCGAATCTCGGTTACTTTCAGGAGGATGGACGACGACAAAATACCTTACCATTTCCAACCGGACCCGAGCTAGAGAACCTCCGGCCTTACGAGCCGTGAGTTACATGGGAAATATCACACCTCCAACGTACATCCAGCTCGGCATCCTTGCCAAGGATGGCTTGGAAGGTGATGTTATCGACCATGTACCCCACTATTCAGTACATGGATTTTTTGACGGATGCTTCTTTTGATGGATCAACAAAGATCATACACGATCCGTTTCGAGTCTACATGGATTGTATGAAATATATTCCGAGATCGAGTTGTACGACGTATTTTCAACATGATTGGAATGAAAGTGACCATGTCACGTTTTTGGCCTTCACCTCTTTTGTGCAAATTGATTGGGAAACGCCATTAAAGTTAAATGAACTTCGAACAAAGAACAGAAAAGAAATAAAACAAAAAAAGAGAATAAAAGAGAACTTTCTAAAAAAAAAAATCTGAAAAATAACAAACACCAAGTTCACATGAACATTAAATAAACAATAAAATAAAATTTGAACCATTAAAAGATAAACGAAATCAACACAAATCTCAAATTCCATCCTTCCAAACTTCAAAATCAAATTTCATCTTTACAAATTCCAAATCAAATTCTCAATCAAATTTCAAATCCAATCTCGATCAAGTTTCAAACTTGATCTTCCAAATTTCAAATCAAATCTTAAATCAAATTTCAATCGAGTTCAAACTCATCCTTCCAAATTTCCAAATTTCCAAATTCAATCTTTCCAGACTTCAAGTCTCAATCAAATTCAAATTCAATTTCTTCCAGATCTCGAATCAAATATCAATCAAATAAAATCAAACCCTTTTGTTTCGAGGATTTTACATCCAAGACTGCACTGCTTTAGGATCCTTTTCCTATTGCACTGAAGTACATCAAAATTCAAACTTTTGGGTCGAGGATTTTACATCCAAGATCGCACTCGCTTTAGGATTCTTTCCCTATCTGTCATCCGAAATACATCAAAATCAAACTCTTTTGGGTCGAGGATTTTACATCCAAGACTGCATCGCTTTTAGGATCCTTTTCCTATCGCACTCGAAATACATCAAATTCAAACCTTTTGGGTCGAGGATTTTACATCCAAGACCGCACCGCTTTAGGATTCTTTTCCTATTGCATCTGAAATACATCAAAATTCAAACTTTTGGGTCGAGGATTTTACATCCAAGACTGCATCGCTTTAGGATCCTTTTCCTATTGCACTTGAAGTACATCAAAATTCAAACTTTTGGGTCGAGGATTTTACATCCAAGACCGCACTCGCTTTAGGATCCTTTTCCTATTGCACTGAAATACATCAAATTCAAACCTTTTGGGTCGAGGATTTTACATCCAAGACTGCACTGCTTTAGGATTCTTTCCCTATTGCACTGAAATACATCAAAATCAAACTCTTTTGGGTCGAGGATTTTACATCCAAGACTGCACTGCTTTAGGATTCTTTTCCTATTGCACTGAAATACATCAAATTCAACCTTTTGGGTCGAGGATTTTACATCCAAGACTGCACTGCTTTAGGATTCTTTTCCTATTGCACTGAAATACATCAAATTCAACCTTTTGGGTCGAGGATTTTACATCCAAGATCGCATCGCTTTAGGATTCTTTTCCTATTGCACTCGAAATACATCAAATTCAACCTTTTGGGTCGAGGATTTTACATCCAAGACTGCACCGCTTTAGGATTCTTTCCTATTGCACCGAAATACATCAAATTCAAACTTTTGGGTCAAGGATTTTACATCCAAGACCGCATCGCTTTAGGATTCTTTCCCTATTGCACTGAAATACATCAAATCGAATTCCGGGGTTAAGGATTTTACATCCGAGACTGCATTGCTTTAGGATCATTTCCCTATCGCAATGAAATACATCAAAATCAAACTCTTGAGGTTAAGGATTTTATATCCAACACCACTTTGCTCTGAGATCTCTTCTCATTGCAACGATTCAATCTAATCAATTCAATTTTCTTTCGAGGTTGGAGATGTTACATCTAAAACCTCGTAACTCCAATTTTAATTTCAAATCAAATCCTTCAAATTAATTTTGACAAACTTCAATCTAAATTGAAACTCCAAACTAAAATTTAAACTCACACATCAAAACTTAAACTAAAACAAAATAAAATCTAAATCGAAATTCCCCAGCATCATGTGATTTGGGATTCACCTCCTTTTCCTTTCCCCGGCGAGAGTTCAAGAATCTCCGGTTCCGGAGATATACTTGACACTCCCCAGTCAGAAACTCTTCTACTTCGTCCTAAGTTCGTCACTTGGACATCTGTGTTGGTTTTGTTGATCGCTTCGGTCAACACCAATACGCGCGGTGTGCTCCGTCAGCTCACCACACCTATTGGGGGTCCATTTGTTGACCTCATTTTTGATGAGGTCTTCTCTTCTTCTTTTTAGTGCTTAGGATCTAGCCTTAGGCTTTTCCTTCGACTATCTTAGAGGACTAGAATTGGGACCCGCCTTTTAGAAATTCAAACCACTTCTAAACTCCCCGCAAACTCCACAAACTTGACTATAGACCCCTAATCACCTAGAGGGTTGAAATCAAATGTGGAAGTTTAAAGGATGAGTTCCTATAGGACTCTTTGGCCTTAGGACCGCCCGGGCGGCCTCGGTCCGGTGAAGGGGCCGACTTACACTACACTTACACACTACATTTCCACACACTTCCTAAAACCACACCCATACCCAACTTAACCTCCCGACTCATGTAGGTGATTCACATGGATGGTCCTTAACCCCTAAGCCCTTGCGCAAGAGGTTAGGAACAACATAGTGAATGCCTCAAATGAGTCCTTTCATGGCTCATATGGGCTTGAAATGGCTTCATGGCTCAACCAAAATGATTTCTTTCCACCTAGATTCACCCAATCTTCAATTTCCCAAATTTTCAATTTTTGACCCCCGGACCCTACACCTACTAAACCTACCCAAAACCCTCGAAATTACCCAAATTTTTGCAAAATTTCCAAATTACCCAAAATTTTCCAAAATCAATCCCAAACATCTCCACATCACTCAAATTGATCATCCATACCCAAAAATACCAAAGATTCCAAAAATACCCCCCAATACCCTCCAAATATCCAAAATACCCTTCTTGGCCTAAAAATCCAAAAATTCAGAAAATTCCCAGAAAATTCCAGAAAATCCTAAATATTCCCAATTTCATTTTGTCCAACTACACCATGGGCCAATTTTGTCAATTTACCCTACTTTTGTCAAAACCCCCAATTTCACCCATTTTAACCCAAAGTGAACCCAATGTCAAACCAAACCTATCCAATTGACCCAAATTCTGGTCCAATTCAATTCTAAACTTCAATTCAACATTCCCAATACCAATCTAGACCAAATCCAAGTCCAATTTGATTGACATTTGGATCCAATCTCACTTTTGGCCTTAAAGCCCAATTTGGACCCATGACCCAAACTTAACCCAAACTCACCCAATTCAACTCCAATTAACCTCAAATCTTTTCTAAATCTTCCTTAACATTCCCACAAACAAAACCCTAACATGATTTGCCCAAAATTTAGACCCAAGTCCCACTCAAACTCAACCCAAGGTCAAAAGGCCCATTTTTGACCTAAACCCAAACCTAACCCAAATTCAACCCAATTCAAATCCAAATCACCCTCAATTTGTTTCAAATCACTCATGACACATCCATGAGCTAAACCCAACAATTATTTGGCCCAACCTCTTTACAAAATTCCCATCCATAAATTCATTTTTAAACTTAAGGGCCCATTCCTTAAACCATTTTAAAAGCCCACTTCCACCAAATCCAAAGCCCCAAAAATTCTTCCAAAGCCCATATGACATTTCCCCTCATCATACTTTCAATTAAAATCATCCCTAAGTCCTAAACCAATGATCAAATATTTCTAAATGAAGCTTCATCCAAATTTCCACCAAATTATCCAAAATCCTTAAAATCCTTTTTTATGAAATCGACCAAACTTTTCGCCAAGCCAAAGGTGAGCCATGAAGCCATGCATGAGCCACATGTGAGCCATGAGAGCTTTGGACACTCCACCATGCCATATTGGGTAAGAAGAGGGGGGCTTTCCTTAATCCCTAAAGCTCATTAGCCTTAAGCATGTTTCACCTAAACTTAAATTTAATCCAAATATATTTGGATGGAGACTTCTCCATGCCAAACCAACTGATCCCTTTGATCCCCCACAGCATCCAAAGCCACCTTGAAGGGTGCACCAAGCCCAAATGGGTGGATTGACCCATTTAGACTCAAAACTAGCCATGCCCCATTCTACTTTGATTCAACCACTTTACACATGGCATTTGCCAATTGCCTACACTAAACCCCAGCCATGACCCACCTGACCAAGATGGTGACCATTGCCTGGCCGGCCGGCCACCAGGCCGCCGGAAAACACCATGGCCGAGAGCTCACATGTGAGCCAACATTGAAATTCTCACTTGCTGAGCTGCCCCATGCCTAGTGGTCACCATGGCTGTTCTTCTCCTCACCGCAGCAGCTCGATCCCAAGCCCTAACTCCCCCGGGAGGCCCCCCACCCACTCTATTTAAACTCCACCCCTCTCGGCCATGAAAGGAGAGAAGCATAAACCTTGCCAAAACTCGCCAAAATTGTTCCGGACCCTCCTCCACCCTTAGAGCACTTGATCCCCAGTGAAATTCCCCCGCCATTTCTCCTCTGTAAGCTCAATTTCAGAGTCGAAATTCCACCCAAAACCAGGACACTTCTCCACAGTGAGCCAATTCCCAAATTGATTGGCTCTACACCTTCACTGGACCGAGGGAAGGTGTCCACCATCAAATGCCCCATCTCCGAGCCACCCGGTTGCTCCAGACCTCCAAGCTTTGTGATCGGGCTTGGTCGAAATCATATCCGGACATTTCACTGGACCGAGAGACTTCATCCGGAGCCTGCCGGGACCCAATCGAAGGTGCAACAGCTCTCGGATTGAAGCCACACTTCTCCGAGCCAAGGTATGAGCTAACTCTTCATCCCGAGCTTCGGAGATTCTCCATTTCAAATGCTTTAGTTTCAATGCATGTTAACCGTATAGATGTGTTCGTCTCTTCAAGACGAATCCATAGAGTATAAGAACGTAAAAATCCATTGAGAATCGAGTGAGATCTTAGGGATTTAGTGTGGACGGCTCTCGGGTGAGAACACTTGGGGACGATGAACGGATGCCGTCCATTCAATACACGCGCGGACGGACGGCTCAGATGGCGTCGGACCAGGAGACGGTACGAGAACCGCGGGGCCCGGGCTGCTGACTCAAGTGGCGGCGTCGAATGGGAGCGCGCCGCGTGGCCTTTCGGAGCTGCCGAGGATGCGTTGGCGCTGACTCGGATAAGTAGAAAATTAGGGATTTTCTGATTTATTTAATTCCCTAAACTTCAAATATTCATATCTCTGTGTAGAAAAATCAGAAAAATAAAATAAAAATACCCTCTTGCTCAGTGAAAGAGGAGAATAATGTGGAAAAGAAATCACTTAATTTCATCAAATATTTTATTTTTTATAATTTATTTACTCTCTGCATTGTTTTAATTCTCCATGCATGCATACAATTCACCATGGCATGAGACCATAGGGCTTTTGAAGCCTCTGAATTTGGGAACATTCCCTGAATTTTCCAAAGTCAGAGGCCATCCCTATGAAGAGTTCTTGATTTTTCAAGTTCAGGTCATTGTTTTGAGTATTTTAATTCCAGTAAATAGCATGTTGTGAAATAAATTCTAGGAAAATTTGGTGATGTTCCTTATGACCAGAGAACCCTAGGAAAAATAGGTTTTGACTTAGTTCATTTAAAACAACCCTAATCGCTTAAACACCCAAAATAGGTCTTTAATTAATTAGAATTAACCAGGCATCAAATTGACTTGAAATCAATTCTGCATTGACCTTTAGGATTAGAGGAACCCACCATAAAAATTTGAGGTCAATTGGACTTGGTTAGCCCCACTAATTGGGTTGATTAAGTCACTTAGCCATTTTAAACTTTAAAAATTCATAACTTTTAAAATACTTTTCAAAAATTCACCAAATTGGTTTTGGAGCCTCTCTGATATCAGGGGAACCTAAGAAAATTAAAATTTCAATTTTCTAAAAAAGTTGATTTTTAATAATATTTTAATATTTTTAATAATTAAAAAATAATAAAAATCACAAAAATAATAAAATTCACCAAAATGTCACATTTTGAATTTTAATCACTTAGGAACAAATCCCACATTTTTCTTAGGTCTATTTAGTGAGATATTGAATTTTAAAGCCCTAGGGTAATTTTAAAATTAAAAAAAAATGTATTTTCTAGCATTTTCACTAAAATAATTATAATAAATCATAGAGAAATCAGAAAATTGCAAAATTTGCTTCTCTAGTTTCCTTGATATCAGAGAGATTTTTGAAAAATATAAAACCCATTTTTCAACATTTATTTTATTTTTAAATTAATTAACACTCCAAAACTCAAAATAATTATAATAAAAATAATATAATTCAAAAAATCACCAAAATTGGTCCAAGTGCTTCTCTGGTCATTAGGAATGTCCCCTAATTTTCTTAAGGACAGAAACTTTCCCTTGGTCATGTTATTAAATTTTCCTTGGAAATCTCTATTTTCCACAAAAAATAATTATATAAATAAATTAAATACAGAAAAATCACATTTTCTCCTCTCATGTCTTTATTGATATATGAGTGAAGTCACATAAAAATTTCAAGTTCATTTAAGCCCAATATAGTGGGTTATGA
>JAKZJZ010001638.1:0-25968 GCA_022702705.1 Papilionanthe hookeriana x Papilionanthe teres | reverse complement strand
TTTAATTTAATTTGATTTGATTTAATTTAATTTAATTATTTAATTTAATTTAATTTAATTTAATTTAATTTAATTAATTTAATTTAATTTAATTATTTAATTTAATTTAATTTTAATTATTTAATTTAATTTAATTTAATTGTTTAATTTAATTTAATTTAATTGTTTAATTTAATTTAATTTAATTATTAAATTTAATTTAATCTTAATTTAATTTATCTTTAATTTACTTTATTTTTAATTTTAATTGAAATTTCAAAAGAGTTTAATAATTTAATTAAGTCTTTTAATATTTTAAATTTGAATTATCATTTTAATTAAGAGTTGAATATTAATGAGATGATTAATTTAGGGATTTTTTAAATTAAAGAATAAATCTCTTCCTAATAAATATCCCTTATTTTAATGATTCCAATTTTATTATTCTTCCAAATTTAATCCATTATTTAATTAAAGTTTAATCATTTTGAGATTGTTTAATGGGTTTCTACCCTTTAATTATTTAAATTTCAATCATCCAAATCAGATTAGGATCAAATATTTTACTTGTTGACTTTTTATTAAACCTAAAGTTTTAATTAAGGGTTAAAAGTTTAATTACCATTTTACCCTTTAAGCTTAATAATTTCATAACTCATTAAATTGAATTCAAATGAACTTGAAATTTTTATGTGACTTCACTCATATGTCAATAAAGACATGAGAGGAGAAAATGTGATTTTTCTGTATTTAATTTATTTATATAATTATTTTTGGTGGAAAATAGAGATTTTCAAGGAAAATTTGATAACATGACCAAAAGAAAGTTTCTGTCCTTAAGAAAATTAGGGGACATTCCTAATGACCAGAGAAGCACTTGGACCAATTTTGGTGATTTTTTGAATTATATTATTTTTATTATAATTATTTTGAGTTTTGGAGTGTTAATTAATTTAAAAATAAAATAAATGTTGAAAAATGGATTTTATATTTTTCAAAAATCTCTCTGATATCAAGGAAACCAGAGAATCAAATTTTGCAATTTTCTGATTTTTTTATGATTTATTGTAATTATTTTAGTGAAAATGCTAGAAAATACATTTTTTTAATTTTAAAATTACCCTAGGCTTTAAAATTTAATATCTCACTAAATAGACTTAGGAAAAATGTGGGATTTGTTCCTAAGTGATTAAAATTCAAAATGTGACATTTTGGTGAATTTTATTATTTTTGTGATTTTTATTATTTTTTAATTATTAAAAATATTAAAATATTATTAAAAATCAACTTTTTTAGAAAATTGAAATTTTAATTTTCTTAGGTTCCCCTGATATCAGAGAGGCTCCAAAACTAATTTGGTGAATTTTTAAAAAGTATTTTAAAAGTTATGAATTTTTAAAGTTTAAAATGGCTAAGCGGCTTAATCAACCCAATTAGTGGGGCTAACCAAGTCCAATTAACCTCAAATTTTTATGGTGGATTCCTCTGATCCTAAAGGTCAGTGGAGAATTGATTTCAAGTCAATTTGATACCTGGTTAACTCTAATTAATTAAAGACCTATTTTGGGTGTTTAAGCCAATTAGGGTTAATCTCGAGTGAATTAACTCAAGTCCTATTTTTCCTAGGGTTCTCTCGGTCATAAGGAACATCACCAAATATTTCTAGAATTTATTTCACAACATGCTAATTTTTGGAATTAAAATACTCAAAACAAGCAACATGCATTTGAAAAATAAATAACTTTTCACAGAGATGGCTCCGACTCGGAAAATTCGGGAATGTTCCCAAGTTCGTAGGCTTCAAAAGCTCCTATGGTCTCATGCCATGGTGAATTGTATACATGCATGGAGAATTAAATGTATGCAGAGAGTAAATAAATCATAAAAAATAAAATACTTAATGAAATTAAATGATTTCTTTTCCACATTATTCTCCTCTCGTTCACTCGAGCAAGGGGTATTTTTATTTTATTTTTGTGATTTTTCTACACAAAGATATGGATTTTTGAAGTTTAGGGAATTAAATAAATAAGAAAAATACCCTAATTTATCTATTTATCCACGCGCGCCAGCCGAAACCTCGGCAGCCTCCGAACGCACACGCGTCGCGCTCCCATTCGACGCCGCCACCTCGAGTCGCGCAGCCCGGGCCCCGCGGTTCTCGTACCGTCTCCCCGGTCCGACGCAATCCCGGCCGTCCGTGCGCGCGTGTATCGAATGGACGCGCATCCGTTCATCGTCCCCAAGTGTTCTCACCCGAGAGCCGTCCACACTAAATCCCTAAGATCTCACTCGATTCTCAATGGATTTTCATGTTCTTATGCTTCTACGGATTCGTCTCAAGAGACGAACACATCTATACGGCTAACATGCATTGGAACTAAGGCATTTGAAATGAAGAATCTTCGAAGCTCGGGATGAAGAGTTAGCTCATACCTTGGCTCGTAGAAGTGTGGCTTCAATCCGAGAGTTGTTGCACCTTCGATCGGGTCCCGCAGAAGCTCCGCATGAAGTCTCCCGGTCTCAGTGAATTGTCCGGATATGATTTCGACCAAGCCCGATCACAAAGCTTGGAGGCCGGAGCAACCGGGTGGCCTCGGAGATGGGGCTTTTAGCGTGGACACCTTCCCTGGTCCGGTGAAGGTGTAGAGCCAATCAATCTGGGAATCGGCTCACCGTGGAGAAGTGTCCCGGTTTTGGCTAAAGCTCGAGCTCAAAATCGGGCTCACCAGAAGGAATCGGGCCGGAATTCAGCGTGGATCGTGTGCTCTATGTGTAGAGAGTGATCCGGAGTGATTTTGCGCAGTTTCCTTAAGGTTTTGTTTTTAGCTCCCTCATGGCCGAGAGGGGTGGAGTTTGAATCAGGAGAGGGCGGAAGGCCTCTCGCAGGGAGTTGTGGCTTCGGGATCGACCGCTCCGGTGAGGAGAAGATCGGCCATGGTGACCACTAGGCATGGGGCAGCTCAACAAGTGAGAATTTCAATGTCGGCTCACATGCGAGCTCTCGGCCATGGTGTTTTCCGGCGGCCCGGTGGCCGGCCGGCCGTGCAATGGTCACCATCTTGGTCAAGGTGGTCGTGTCGGGTTTAGTGTAGCAATCGAGGTTCGACATGTGTAAAGGAGTTTGATTTAAATGGAATGGGAGAAGACTCACTTTGGCTTGGTTTGGGTCAACCCACCATTTTGGGCTTGGTGCACCCTTCCAAGCTCGATTTCGAGCCGAGGGAATCATTTAGGTCACCTAGAAGGAATGGTGAAGTCTCCATCCATGATGAGGCGGCTAAACATGGTTTAGTGTGCGACATGATTAAGGTAAAAAAGGGTTAAAGGAGGTTTAAGAAAGAACCTCCTCTTCTTGCCATAAATGGACTAATGACAAGTCAAAGCCCTCATGGCTTCATGTGGCTTCGAGAATGGCTTGTTCATGGCTTCATTTGCTTGGGAAAAGGTCGATTTGTTTCATGAAAAGGGTTTTAAGAAATTTTGGATGTTTTGATGGAAATTTGTATGAAACTTGATTTGGAATAATTTGATGGTGACTTTAGGACTTAGGTAATGGATTTAATTAAATGGATGACAAATGGAGATGTCATGTGGGCTTTAGGGTAGATTTGGGCTTTTGAATTTTCAAGGAAATGGGCTTTTAAGAAGGTTTAAGGGAAGTGGGCTTTTAAGTTTAAGGATGTGTTCATGGATGGGAATTTTTGTAGAAGTTTGGGCCAAATAGTTGTTGGTTTTGGTTTAGGGATGTTTCATGAATAATTTGAAATAGATTTAAGGTGGTTTGGGTTCGAATTGGGTTGAATTTGGGTTTATTTGGTAAATGGGCCAATGTAGGTCAAATTGGGCTAACTTGGGCCAATGTTGGGCTAGGGTTGAAATTGATGTAAAATTAATGTTGGGAAATATTTATGGGAGTGTTTCAAAGAGGTTTTGACTTTGGTTGGGTTTTGATTTTGAGGTTTGGGCTTATTTGGGTTAGATTTGGGTTTAGGTCAAAATCGGGCTTTTTGATTTTGGGGTTGAATTTGAGTGGGGTTTGGGTCAAAATCTTGGGCAAATCATGTTAGTGTTTTGTTTATGAGGATGTTAAGGAAGGTTTAGAAAAGATTTGGGGTTAATTGGAGTTGAATTGGGTTAGTTTGGGCTAAGTTTGGGTCATGGGTCCAAATTTGGGCTTTAAGGCCCAAAGTGAAATTGATCCAAATGTCAATCAAATTGGACTTGGATTTGGTCTAAATTGGTATTGGGAATGTTGAATTGAAGTTTAGAATTGAATTGGACCAAAATTGGGGTCAATTGGGTAGGTTTGGTTTGACATCGGGTCCACTTTGGGTTAAAATGGTCAATTTGGGGGTTTTGACAAAAGTAGGGTAAATTGACAAAATTGGCCCATGGTGTAGTTGGACAAAATGAAATTGGGAATATTTGGGATTTTCTGGAATTTTTTGGGAATTTTCTGAATTTTTGGATTTTTAGGCCAAGAAGGGTATTTTGGGTATTTGGAGGGTATTGGGAGGTTTTCTTGGAATTTTTGGTATTTTTGGGTATGGATAGTCAATTTGAGTGATGTGGAGGTGTTTGGGATTGATTTTGGAAAATTTTAGGTAATTTGGAGATTTTGCAAAAATTCGGGTAATTTCAATGGCTTTAGGTAGGTTTAGTGAGTGTAGGGTCCCGGGGTCAAAAATTGAAAATTTGGGAAATTGAAGATTGGGTGAATTTGAGTGGGGTGAAATCATTTTGGTTGAGCCATGAAGCCATTTCAAGCCCACATGAGCCATGAAAGGACTCATTTGAGGCATTCACTATGTTGTTCCTAACCCTCTTAACCAAGTGGCTTAGGGGTTAAGGACCATCCATGTGAATCACCTACATGAGTCAGAGGTCAAGTTGGGTATGGGTGTGGTTTTAGGAAGTGTGTGGAAATGTAGTGTGTAAGTGTAATGTATGTCGCCTCTTCACTGCACTCGTGCCACCTGTGAGCGTCCTAAGGCCAAAGAGTCCTATAGGAACTCATCCTTTAAACTTCCATATTTCGATTTCAACCCTCTAGGTGATTAGGGGTCTATAGTCAAGTTTGTGGAGTTTGCAGGGAGTTTAGAAGTGGTTTGAATTTCTAAAAGGCGGGTCCCAATTCTAGTCCTCTAAGATAGTCAAAGGAAAAGCCTAAGGCTAGATCCTAAGCACTAAAAAGAAGAAAGGAAGACCTCATCAAAAATGAGGTCAACAAATGGACCCCAATAGGTGTGGTGAGCCGACGGAGCACACCGCGCGTATTGGTGTTGACCGAAGCGATCAACAAAACCAACACGTATGTCCAAGTGACGAACTTAGGACGAAGTAGAAGAGTTTCGCCTGGGAGTGTCAAGTATATCTCTCGGAACCGGAGATTCTCGAACTCTCGCCGGGGAAAGGAAAAGGAGGTAAATCCCAAATCACATGATCTCGAGGAATTTCGATTTAGATTTTATTTTGTTTCAATTTATGTTTTGATGTGTGAGTTTAAATTTTAGTTCGGAGTTTCAATTTAGATCAAGTTTTGTCAAAATTAATTCGAGGGATTCGATTTGAAATGAAAATTGGAATTTCGAGGTTTTAGATGTAACATCTTCAACCTCGAAAGAAAATCGAATCGATTAGATTGAATCGTTGCAATGAGAAGAAATCTCGTAGCAATGCGGTGTTGGATGTAAAATCCTTAACCTCAAGAGTTTGATTTTGATGTATCGTATTTCATTGCGATAGGGAAAAGATCCTAAAGCAATGCAGCCTCGGATGTAAAATCCTCGACCCAAAGGTTGAATTTTGATGTGTTTCAAAGGCAATAGAAGAGAATCCTAAAGCAAAGGCAGTCTTGGATGTAAAATCCTCGACCCAAAAGGTTTGAATTTGATGTATTTCAAGGCAATAGAAGAGAATCCTAAAGCAAAGTGCAGCTTGATGTAAAATCCTCGACCCAAAAGTTTGAATTTCGATGTATTTCAGTGCGATAGAAGAGAATCCTAAGCAATGGCAGCCTTGGATGTAAAATCCTCGACCCAAAAGTTTTGAATTTTGATGTATTTCAAGTGCAACAGGAAGAGAATCCTAAAAGCAAATGCAGCTTGGATGTAAAATCCTCGACCCAAAAGTTTTGAATTTTGATGTATTTCAAAGGTAACAGAAGAGAATCCTAGCAAAGGTACTTGGATGTAAAATCCTCGACCCAAAAGTTTTGAATTTTGATGTATTTCGATGGCAACAGAAGAGAATCCTAAAGCAAGCATGCAGGCCTTGGATGTAAAATCCTCGACCCAAAAGTTTTGATTTTGTTGTGATGTACTTCATCAGCGATAGGGAAATGATCCTAAAGCAATGCACTTGGATGTAAAATCCTCGACCCAAAGGTTGAATTTTGATTCGATGTATTTCAAGGCAATAGGGAAAGAATCCTAAAGCAAGCAAGTCTTGGATGTAAAATCCTCGACCCAAAAGTCTTGAATTTTGGTGTATTTCAAAGGCAATAGGAAGAGAATCCTAAAGCAAGCGACTCTGATGTAAAATCCTCAACCCAAAAGTTTGAATTTTGATGTATTTCAAAGGCAACAGAAGAGAATCCTAAAAGCATAGTCTTGATGTAAAATCCTCGACCCAAAAGTTTGAATTTTGATGTATTTCAAAGGTAATAGGAAGAGAATCCTAGCGAAGCAGTACTTGGATGTAAAATCCTCGACCTCAAGAGTTTGAATTTTGATGTATTTCAAGGTACTAGAAGAGAATCCTAAAGCAAGCAGTCTGGACGTAAAATCCTCGACCCAAAAGTTTTGAATTTGAATTTGATCGAGACTCAAGCCCGGAAAGATCGAATTTGGAAATTTGGAAATTTGGAAGGATGAGTTTGAACTCGATCGAAACTTGATTTAAGATTTGATTTGAATTTGAAAGATCAAGTTCGAAACTCGATCGAGATCGGATTTGGATTTTGATCGAGAATTTGATTTTGAAGTTTGAAAAGATACGGAATTTGATTTTGAAGTTCGAAAAGATTGAAATTTGATTCGGAATTTGGAAAGATTGAATTTGAGATTTGTGTTGATTTCGTTTATCTTTTAATGGTTCAAATTTTATTTTGTTGTTTATTTAATGTTCATGTGAACTTGGTGTTTGTCATTTTTCGCATTTTTTTTTAGAAAGTTTTCTTTTATTCTCTTTTTTTTCTTTTCTCGTTCTTTCGTTCAAAGTTCATTTAACTTTAATGGCGTTTCCCAATCAATTTGCACAAAAGAGGTGAAGGCCAAAAACGTGACATGGTCACTTTCATTCCAATCATGTTGAAAATACGTCGTACAACTCGATCTCGGAATATATTTCATACAATCCATGTAGACTCAAAACGGATCGTGTATGATCTTTGTTGATCCATCAAAAGAATCATCCGTCAAAAATCCATGTCCGAATAAGTGAGGTACATGGTCAATAACATCACCTTCCAAGCCATCCTCGGCAAGGATGCCACCGGATGTACGTCGGAGGTGTGATATTTCCCATGTAACTCACGACTCGTAAGGCCGGAGGTTCTCTAGCTCCGGATCCGGTCGGAAATGGTAAGGTATTTTGTCGTCGTCCATCCTCCCGAAAGTAACCGAGATTCGCTCCACCGGCACTCCCGGTATGCAATGCTTTGCGATATCTCGCTCCGTTACCTCGCAATATCATGACGGAACCCACCGGTAAAGGTATCTTTACCGGCCCTCGGAACTCACCCGGCCTCGCTATCCGGAGGTCGCATCCGAACATGATGTTGCACTCATTCAAGAAAGAGACCGTGCGTAAAGGTCCGACGAAGTCGTGGTGATCAATATGTGGGGGTATGCAATACCCCGTTTGTAGATGTTGATAATGCAACTATCGGGTATGCAACTCGCCGGCAGTACTCTCCATGTTATCAATCTTTTTACCATTCTCTCGATAACTAATGGCATCGGATCTACTCGCCCATGACGAAGTATCCCCGTGGGTTTCCCTTCCTCGTCTTCAAAGAAAGTCGTAGCAAAGATCCGCATTGTATTGTGATTCTTCCTTTCCCCGGCATCCATCTCCGGAGTTCCGAGTATGTGTTTTCCTCGAGCGGCTCGCTCGGCCCATTCTTTTCGCATCCCGGATACAATCCACGATTTGTCGTTGTTCATACTCCGAGAATACGTCTGGTGTGTAGCTCGAGGCCTTCTAGTATGTCGATTCTTCTTCCTTTAATTCTCTCGAAGTATTCGAAAGTTTTCTTTTCAACATTCCGCATCCTCTCCAACTCGTATTCCGGAATGATCTCGGCATGGCGAGGCCTCGTGACATATTGTGGGATATATGGTTCAATCCCTTCACGTTCCCCCGCATACCTCGGCTCCTCGTGGATGATGTCCGTCGGACATCCCCCGGGTTGCTTCGCAACAAGGTCATGCACCGCCGGTGGTTCTATCCGGTGGCGTGGTAGCCTTCTTTCTTCCGATCTTCCGGAGATTTCCCCGGTTCTTCTCGTTATTCTAGAGCCGGCCTCCTTTCTTCGGTGTTCCCGGTGAACCGTGTCCTCGAAATGTGAGTGCCGGCATTAGCAACTGTCTCGTCGCGCTGGGTCCGCAGCCTAGTTTTGTTAACATTTTACGGATGCGGCGATTCTTATTTCTTCGTTGCGTGGCCGTGAGAGTAGCCCTCCGAACTTCGAATCTCTCGGCGGCGCGGCGCCGACAAGCCCGCCCTCCGCCGTAGTGACTACGGACTTCATTTTCTTATCTTCTTCGGTGTTTGCTTTTCTTTTCGTTGTTGGATCGGTGGCTTGGGCCACCCACTTTCATCACCGTCCGCCCGGCAGTTCTTCTCGTTAATCGGGACCCGGTCACTTTCCTCGTATCGTAGGCCCGCCGGTGCGAAATCCGAGTCAATCTCGATTATCGCTCCATCTTTCACCCTCTTTTCATCGAGTGCAAGGCTTACGCCATTCTTAAAGTTCAAAACCAACCGCCCGTTCGACATTTCCCCGCGAAAAGACAAGGAAAAGGATCGGTGGTCGTACTAAGAACAAGAACATTAAGAAAATGTTTATTAAAGATACATTTTTTTATTATTCTTATATTTTGAAATTTAACAGAATGAAGTAGGATAAGATGAGGGAAGAGATTTTGATTTGAAAAGGAAACAAGGAAAACTTAATTATCATGATTTTATTTATCTTAAGCACATTTTATTATTTTTGGGTTCGGACCCAATCATAAGTAATTACTTCACCCGTGTTTCTTAGGATGAAGAATTCATTCCTTCGAAACATCGTGCAGCGTAATACTTTTTCAAGTATCGTCCGTTGATTGGAAGCATATGTCGTTCTCCCCGGCAATTCACTAGCCGGTAGGAACCTCCCGAGTATACCGCTTCAACCACAAACGGTCCTTCCCAAGTGGGTTCAAATTTTCCTCCTATCTCGCGTGTGCAAGAATAGGTCTCTCGAGAACGAGAACTAAATCACCAACTTTCAAGGTTCTCGGCGGACTCGGCTTGTCATGGGCTTCGAACCATCTTAGCTTGGTATAGTTCTAAATTCGTTGTGCCGCAAGTCTTTTCCCTTCCAAGCTTTCTAATTCTTCGAGTCGTAATCCGGCGTTTTCTTCGTCGTGATCTTGTTTGCAACCGCAATTCCGAGTGAAGGAAGCCGAACCTCTAAAGGTAACACTCGCTCGGACCCATACACCGAGCGTAAGGTGTAGCTTCGAGTAGGAGTTCGAAGGTTGTCCGGTAGGCCCATAAGGCTTCTAACAATTTCTCGTGCCAATTTCTCTTATTATCGTCCAAGGTTTTCTTTAAGATTTGAACGAGAGTTTTATTAAAAGCCTCGCCGAGGCCGTTTGCTTCGGGTAGTAAATCGTCGAGTATCGCCGGCCGATTCCGTGTCTCCCGACAAAATTGTTGATTTGTGTGCTTCCGAATGCCGACCCATTATCCGAGATGATCTCGCGCGGCACTCCGAAACCAGTAGACAACTCGGCTCTCGAAAACCGTAAGCACGTGGTGTGTTTTCACTTCTCTAAGTGGAACCGCTTCTGCCCACTCGGAAAAGTAATCTGTAGCCGCAAGAATGAAACGATGTCCTTTCGAAGATGGTGGTTCTATCGGACCCACTATATCTGTGCCCCAACATTCAAACGGCCACGACGCAATTGTCGGGTGTAGCACATTTGGAGGTTGGTGTAGAACCACTCCGCGCACTCGGCATCGGTGACGCCTCTCGCGATTTTCATGCAATCGGCCATCATCGAGGGCCGTAGTACCCTAGTCTTTTAATTTTCATTTTCATCTTTGGACCCGACCGGTGAGCGCCTACGCAGTCCCGAATGCACCTCTTTAACAATTTCACGGGCCTCGACCCGCTTAGGCACCTTAGCCACATTCGATCAAAAGACCTTCCGTATAATGTGTTGTTTATTAATGCGTAAGACGCAGTTCTTTTCTCGATCCGATGGGCCAGCCGACCTATCGTCCGGTAGTTTTCCCGTTTGCGTGTAGTTCATCAATGGCCGTCGCCAATCTTCTCGTGTTTTCCGTCACTCGCCGCAACCGATTCTTTTTCTTCTTCCGATTTGTGTATCATGCCTATGTCAAGCCGCGATAGGACTCGACGTCCGTGAACCGACACTTCCACCGATTCATCTTGCAAACAGTGCAAATTCTTTTGCGAGACTGGCTAAAGCATCTCGCTAAAGCATTCTCTTTTCTAGGAATTTTGTAGATTGTCACATTCGGAATCCGTTCCAACGTACTGTACGGCATACCGGAAGTATTGTTCGAGTCTTGGTTTAAAAATTCCGTATTGTCCCACGATCCGTTGAATGATTAACCGTGAATCCCCGTAGATGTTGATGTCTCGTTATCCCCATTCGAATGGTTAATTCCAATCCCGTTATGAGGGCTTCGTATTCTCGCTTCGTTGTTCGTACACGGTTCCGTCAAGTGGTAGGAGTATCTTAACATCCCCCGCTCCGGTGTTATAAAGATTAGCCCGATTCCCGCCTTACCGGCACTATCACTTGCGATTCTTCGTCTTTGTGTGCCGAAGATGCTCCGTCGAAATACAATTCCCAACGTCGATCATCGTGGTCTTCTAGGTTCATTATTTGTTCATCCGCGCGATCGTCATCGAGAGGAGATTCGGCCGCAAAGGGTGTGCCGCGAGGAAGTCTCGCTAAGACTTGTCCCTTTACGGCACGCAGAGGCACGAAAGTTATATCGAATTGCAATAATATCATCGACCATCCGGCAAGTCCGCCGGAAAGTGTTGGACGAGTCATCAAGTATCGCAATGGATTAAACTTCGAAATCAAGTTGACCTTATGAGAAAGCATGTAGTGCCCGAGCTTTTGAGCGGTGAAGATCGTGGCCAAACAATGCTTTTCAATTGCGGGATACCTTACTTCCGTCTGGAGTAAACGACGGCTTAAGTAGTAAAGAGCATTTTCTTTACCCTCATCATCGACTCTGCCAACAGGCTCCGAGAGAGTCGTCTAGAGCCGCGGTGTAGAGTATCGCCGGTCTACTCCGAGACTCGGGGTCGCTAAGACAGGAGGTGTCATTAAATATTGTTTAATGTCTTCGAAGGCCTTCTGGCATTTCTCTTCCCAAATAAATTTGGCGTCCTTTTTAACTAGTGCCGAGAAAGGCCGACACCTACTCGACAAGTCTCGAGATAAAGCGTCGAAGATATGCCAGCCTTCCCTCGAAAAGATCGTAGTTGTTTTAAGGTTTTGGGAGGCGGCATTTCTAAGATAGCTTTAATCTTCTCCGGTCGATTTCAATTCCACGATGTCGGACAACGAATCCTAAGAATTTCCCGGAGGTGACGCCGAAGGCGCATTTTAAGGGATTCATCTTAAGGTTAAATTGTCTTAATCGTTCGAAAACAATTCTCAAATCATACAGTGGTTTTCCTTTACTTTGCTTTTGATGACGACATCGTCCACGTAGCACTCGACTCGATTGTGGATGAGATCATCAAAAATTCTTGTCATTGCTCTTTGGTAAGTTGCTCCCGCGTTCTTCGGTCCGAATGGCATCACCGTGTAAAGAAAATACTCCGATCGGCGTTCGAATGCTCGTAAGCTTTTCATCTTCTCGGAGCCATTTTTATCCGGTTGTATCCCGAAGATCCATCCATGAATGAGAATATTTCATGTGTCGAAGCAATATCGATCATCGGCTCCGGAATCGGTAGAGGAATTCATCTTTGGACATGCCTCGTTTAAATCTCTCGAAGTCCACACAAATTCTGATCTGACCATTCTTCTTTCTGACTGGCACTACGTTGGCTAGCCAAGTCGGGTATTGTTCTTCACGGACAAATTTAGCGTCTATTAGCTTTTTAACTTCGGCTATGACTTGTTGTTCGATTTCCAGACGCATTCTTCTGGGACCTTGTCTGACCGGAACGTAGTAGGATCCACTCCTAGCTTATGGACCGCAACCTCTCGGGGCTAATCCCGGCATTTCATCGTAGTTCCAAGCAAAACAGATCCTTAAATTCCATTAACAATTTGATTATTTCTTCGGAGTCTTCTTTATCGAGTAAGGAGCTAACAAAGGCAGGTCTAGGCTCTTCGCTAGTACCCAAGTTAACTTCCGTTAACTCATCTATCGAGATTTGATTTCTTCTTCGACTTCGGTGGAGCGTCTCCAATTTGTAAATCTTCGAGTTCGTCCGTAGTTTCCATGCGGCTTATCGGATTTGCAAGTGACAACCAAGCAAAATTCAAGCATCGTCAACCGACCCTACCGTGCCGAATCCGAGTCCATACTTTGAATCGGGAGGACGACCGAGTTATTCCATAACTTTTCAAAATGTTGTGATTGGCCTTTCGTCCATCGTCGAGGTAAGAAACCACGTTGAATTAAATTTTGAACACAAGGAGAGTACCACTCAAAAGGTAATTCCATTAATTCCGATGAAGTGACATCTTCGAATTGTACATTATTTTCAGCTTTGGAGGAAGAAGCACCACGGTAGAATTTGATCGGCTTTGCACCGTCACTACGTACCTCTTCGACCTCCATACCCTCGATCTTATTAGAATGGATCGGAGTTAGGGTCATAGTATGTACGTAGTGGTTAATCTTCTCGTACATTGATTTGTATTCTTCGTTCTTTTCATCTTCGAGGAGATCTTCGTATTGCGGCTTCTTTCGACTTATTGTTGCCGCTTCTTGCTCGATTTCTTTTTCTTCTTCGTAACTATCATCCCAATCAACATCGATGGTTGGTTTCTTCCGTCCAATCGTCCTAGTGTCTCTACCACGGCCTCGTCCCCGCCTCGACCTCGGATGCGAGTCGTGGAGAAACCTTCACCATCTCTCCGAAGGGAGTGGTGAGTGATCGTTGGACTAGAACTTCAGTGTTCTTCGTTGTCCCGAACTTTCTTTGCTTTATTTGTTACGGTATCTCTCGGAGAAGATTGTTTTCTTTGGCGGTGCATAATAAGCCGCATCTTCATGGATTCCAATTTCATGTACGGAGAATGGTTGTAAGTCACCTTTGATGCACCGTTCCCCTCCATCGTAATATTTGATGCACCGGTGCAGAGATGATGGTACCATCCCGTTTTCATGTATCCATGGTCGGCCCAAGCAGAGCGTTAAACGACGTTTCGAATCGATTATATGAAATTTCGCGGTTGTCTTTGCTAAATCACCGGTCTTCATCAAGCAGCGTTATCGACCCGAGGGCTCTTTCTCCTTTCCGGTCGAATCCTCTTAATAACATTTTGTCGGCCTCGAGCTCACGAGCATCAATTTCCAAGTATGCTAGTGTTCGAAGACTCATTATATCGATCGATGCTCCCGGATCCACCAATACTCGGAGAGCGTAAACTTCCCAATTGTAACCGAAATGTACAACGGTCGGTCGTGATCCGCCGTCCCAAGTAGTAGGTCATTGTCCGTGAAGGTGACACCTCGTCGTTCCTTTAACGAGCAAACCTCATCCAAGGAATCTCCGGCCATTCGAGCTAAGCAAATTTCCTGGATCAAGTAAGGCCTCGATCGCAGCTTCTCTCATCTCCTTTGATAAGATGAGAGCGTCGTAAATGCTCGCCTGGCCGGTAGTTTCCTAAGATGCGGCTAGCACGTTGTAGTCCACTTTGTTCTCATGCGTCTCGCGCTTCTTCTCGAACGGGTATGTCTTCCGCCGGGTTGGTTCTTCTTGAACAACCACCGCTTTCCTTTGTCTTTTGGACCCATTCTCGGAGGTAGAACTTTTCCACTTCTTAGGTCGACTTCGTAATTTCTTCCGAATCTAGTATCGAGTTTGTCGTGTCTCCTCCCGAATCGGAATGACCGGCTCTTCCGGATTATCTTCCAAATCCGAAGGCTCTAACTCTATTGTAACCGGAGCTCCTCGAAACTCGCGCATAGATCCGTTGCTCGTTGAACTCTCGTAGCCTCCTCGATGGATGCCTTCTTCGTCATTTTGATCGTCGAGATCTTGTATGATTCGAGAATTGTTGTTGGTATCGAAATCGACGCCCGGATTGTCGCTAGTTACGTAATCGTTAGAAACAATCAAAACGTAGCCAACGCCATCACCCTTATCATTATATGATGTCACCGAAGTGAGCGGATAATCATACAAAATCGGAGGTTCGAGGGATTTCTCCCCCGAATCGGAAACAACTATCCTAGGATAAGCAGCTCCTGAGCCTAGCCTTAGGAGTCTCGGTCCCCTCTTCTTCATCAATTTTCTTCTTCTCTTCGATTGTCTCCCGTCGAGGTGGTTCTTCTATCGCAAGTGATAAGTACCGGCTTAACGTGTCTCGAACTCGAATCGAAGCTCGCACCGAAGCGGTTCGGATGTTGTCTAAAATCTTCTTCGAAGATCTCGTCCAGGCGGTAGTCCATCCATCGTCGGCTGCATAGGGATCTATCGGGATGACGGATCGGCTGAGATAACATCGACGGAACCTCCTTTCGGGGTTCCTTCATGTACTCCTTCGGGATTGTTATATTTCCTTTCCGAAGGTTGTCGTCGAGCCAACTTTTCGAAGGTAATGCAGCTCTTCTATCTTGTGCTCAAGCATTCGATGGTAGGGGCAAAAGTCGGGATCACCTTTCTTGTTGACTTCCTCCGGTCTTTCGGGCTCCGGCACTGGAAATCCGGAGTTTTCATTAAGCTACGGAACATCTTTGGCATCGCTTCATTCTTGAACGGATATTCTCTCGCTCGAAGCTCCCTCAATGTACGTTGCGGACGAGACGGTTGTTCATACTCGCGGAGACGACCGATAGCCGGACCGGGTTGCCGGTAATTTTGTTGTGGTTGCTTGCGCCGTTCTCGGTGGTATTTGCATCGGTTGTTTGCCTTTGTCAACCGCCGCAACGACCCCGCATTTCTTTTCGAAAGTCTTCACCGCTTCTCGCTCGTCCGTCTTGTCGGCAAAACTTAATTGCTTCGCCTCTTCTTGCAAGCTTCCGGCCTTGCTTAACAACTTCTCAAAAGTCTTAATAGTGAATCCCTCGAGGAGAAGTGCTATCGGGCCGTGAATGCTTTTAAGCAAGATGCCGACCGCATGTTGTTCTTGCAGCTGTGGTTCACACTTCATACTTAAATTTCTCCATCGAAGTATGTAATCCACTAGAGTTTCATTCGGCCTTTGTTTCTCTACCACTAAATCACCTATAGTGATGTGGTGCCGAGCTCCGCAAATCGCTTAATGAAGAGGCTCTCTAGCTCCGAGAATGTCTTTACTGCATCCGTTGGGTACTTCGCATACCGGCCGAAGGCGATCCCCGACGGATCGCTAACAAACCGTCGGAAGAGTAGCGCATCGCTCCCGCCGCATTGCAACAACCGGCACGAAAGTGTGCAACATGCCGTCGGGGTTCCTGCTCCATCGAAGGTTTTAAACGGAGGTGGTACGAAGCCCTTCGGGTATCGGACAGCGTCGAATTCTTCCGGTAAGGTCTACCCGTCCGAATAGATGTCCCGTTCTTCGATCGTGCTAGGGCTTCTCGCACTCCGCCGTTCTACCAAGTTCTTGATATCCTTTTCGTGGATCATACTTTGTGTTGTATCCTTTTTTCACTCGGTCATCCCCATCGACGGATGTAATCTCCTTTCCTCCGTCTACGATGTGAATGACTTCTGGGGTGTCTTTCATGTGGTTATACTCGACTTTGGAGAGTGGCTAGAGCTACGGCCATCTCTTCCATCCTCTTCGCCATTCGAGCGATCGTGTCGTCCTTTTCCGAAGCCGTCTCTTCATCGCCTCGGCTCCTCTCTTCTCGCGGTCGCAGGAGCACCTCGAGAAGATGATGAAGCTCGTGTCTCAACCATGTTGATTTCTCGCATATTCATCGTCCATGAATTCCGATGAGTCGATCTCGTCTCCGAACTTTTCTTCTCTTCTTTTGCCAACCGTCGGATGTCGGTTCTCAACTTTTCCATGGCATCTTCTAGCGGAGCTTTCGTGTATCTTTGTGGTTGTCATGCGATGGTTGCCGGGTCCTTTTTTCACGAGTCCCCTTCATCGCAAAGAAGCACTTTCTTCGCATTCCAGCCTCCCGGCGAGACTTTCTTTCTCGGCCGCTCGTTTCGGCCTCAATCGCCCCGTAGTGGGACGCCACACCATCCTTCTAGCAGCAGAAGGTCTATGACCGGATGGTCTCATCGGCCAAATGCCGGAAGGTGGTATCCTCCCTAATCCGTAACCCCGATACTACGACAGGCGGGCTAGCCTTCATTCTCTTGCTCGGCTTTTCTATCATGACGGCGGGTTCTACTCGGGGCCCAAGACGGATTTCGACCGGCACCCGTCCTATCCTTCGTAGAATTTCCGACACGGGGCAATTTTCCTTCTTCGCTAGCCTTTTCTACCAAAGCTCGCAGTCGAGCAAACGGCGTAGTTCTAGTTCTTTTCTTGCGGCTATCGTTGTAGTATGCGGGCCGAGGTAATGTGGCAAAGAATCTTGCGAACATTCTCCTCATCCTCTCGCGGCGAGAGGGGATGGAACCCGCTTCCTCCCAAAAGTGGTATGTAGTCAGCGCAGTGGTGTATATTCCGGTAATCGTGTATATTCCGGCAACTCCGGAATTTCCTCCAGAAGGCAATCTCAGCAGTCTCCGGCTTCCCCGGCGATCCTTCTATTTCTATTTCTTCTTCGGGTCTTTGTCGGCCGAAGGAATCTTCGAACCGGACCCGATTTCGAAGACGAAGGTCTTACAGAAGATCCGTACCCTCCACGGTAACGTGTTTATCATAGCTTCCGGATTCCTTTCCCCTTCGATTTGGCGAAGCTCGGGTAGGTGCGTAAACAACTAGACCAATGGGGGTAGTGAGAATGGTCCTCCCGCGGACAGCAAGATTCCTCCTAGTCGGGACCCTTTTCGGGGAGGAAACTCTCGGGTCGACCTAAGGTCGAACTCAGCGCGTGGCTCCTCGGCTTCGGATACCTTGTTTGTCGCTGCAAAGAGGAGACGTCGGTGACTTCGACGTTCGTGTTTTCAAATCCTCGTCCAATCGGATGACCCCATTGTCGGGCAGCTCATCCTTATGACAAGCGAAGTCCGAGTCCGTTGGTGAAGGAGAAAATCGCTTCGGGCTTCCATTTCCGCAAGGTAGATTCTCGTTGTCGGTCCTAAGCTATGCTTCTTTTCTTCAGGACGAAAAGAAAGGAATCGAAAAGAGTCCGAACTCATTCTTTGTTCATGTATTTATCATTTGTTAAAAGAATCACTTATTAGAGGGTTTGTTTATTTAGAACGGAATGTTCAAAGGTGTAGAGAAGGTAAGGAATCCGATTCGAAAGGAAAAGAAAGTCTTAAGCAAGACTTCTCGACTCGAAGGATCACTCCTAAACTAACACCTATCGGGGGTCCACCCCACCTCGTAAATGAGGTAAAAGGATCTCGGAACCTCTCTCGTTTAGTGGGTGTCTAAACAAGTGGCTCCTAAATCCGAGAGAATGTTGGCTATACTTGTTCAAGATAGAAATGAACATAGTATTCCAACGGAAAGAAGGGTAGTTCGATCCATTAGTGACATGGATATACTACCGATTTTTGAAAGCAGAATTATTTGATTATAATGGAGAGAGGAATATTCCTCACGGAGTCGCCGTAAATCCCGCTCGGCATATTTTTAGGTCGTGTTTTATTTCGAAGAGGGGTCGCCTAACGTAAATCATGTCGGCGAATTTTTAATTTAATTAAAATAAATAATTTGAAAAGTAGTATTTGATTTTGAAAATAATTTTAAATTTGAAGGTTTTAAGATATGAAATTAAACCGATCTCACATCCCAAATAGTTTATATAAACGAGCACCGCACCACAAACCGTGTATCTATCCCTAAGGATGATACACACCGCTTGATGGTGGGGCTTGATTAGATAAACTAGAAGATTAGTGACATCCGTTTGGTCCGCGAACCAATTTTATAAGCCGACAAGTTTCCCGCTTAATATGAAAACATTAAACAGGGTTTATATTACTCGGGTTCTTTAAAATTCCCTATAAGGGCAAGCCCCTATAGTTAATTACATCTTAAGTGACGGAATCACCTAAGAAAACTCTCGATAATAATCAATGATTCTCGCTCTCAAGAATTTCAAAGTTTAAGGTTTTCAAAGATTGAATTTTGGAGTTTCAATAGTGGAATGGATCAAATTTTTGGAACATTTTGTTTTGTGAATCCAAAGGAAGAAAGGTAGGAGAAATCACCGATTCGAAGTGAACTTCGATAATTTCCCGACTATCCTATCGTTTCGGCTTGAATTTAGGAAAGTCCTAATGTTTATTCGATATTTCAATCTTGCCAATTTCAATTAATTAGGGCTTATATTTGTATGATAAAATCAAACAAATAAATTTAGAAGATGTGAGGGTTTATTGTCGTATCGGACGACTACCTCGGAATCCTAAGACCGGTTAGGGCTTAATTTGCAATGCAAATGCCTAACGAAGAGTTGAGGATTTATGTTGCACTAGGCAAGCTACCTCGAAGTCCTATGGCTTGGTTGTTTTAATTCTAGGAAAGTTTTCACTGAAGTAGCACTCGTGTTTCATCGATGACGATGGTCGTGCCGCCCACCATGTTCCGAGCTCCTTGTTGTTGCAGAGGTTTAGTTTTAGAAATCATAAATCGGGAGTTGAGAAAAGTGTTTTGGTTTAGAGAAAATCTTAATTTCCAAGTGTTTTTTATGTTTTATTTAAAACAAATCTTAAAGTCGATTATAACGACACCTGTTAAGATCCCACTGCTCCATCCTTCCGCATCATTATTTTTATCGGATTCACTTAGTCCGGATGAATTTGCTAAACTCAACCGAATGAGTTCCACACTTTCATTTAGACCGTGGAAATCCTGCTAAGAACACGTAGGTTACATCATCCGAGGTATTCCCGATCATCCAACGAGACGTTTTAATTTAGTTGTAATTGTAGTTTTGTGTTCTGTTTGTGATTAAATTTTGAGTTGTTTTATATTTTGAAATGTTGTGGCGGTGAATTTTATCTTGCAATGACTTTTAACTTAATTTTGGTTTCGGCTTTAGGGTCTATCCTAAAGGTGCGGGTTTTCATGCAATGATTGTTTTATCATGCAAGAAAAGTAAAGTGCATTTGCAATAAAGTAAATTGCAAGAAAGTAAATTGCAAGAAAGTAAATCGCAATAAAATAAAAGCGTACCTGGAGGGTCTTCCCGTCATCCCAAGCCGCACTTAAAACACAATTAGAATATTTAAGCAAGTTCCTAGTAAAGCTAAGGGAAAGGTTATGGTTTTCTACCAAATTCCTAATCCTATAGCTAGTCATCTCCTATGACGTCTAGGTTCTTTGGGTTTTAGTTTAAGGACGATTTTCTTCATCAAAGAATAATCAAATTCAATCGTTCTTATAAATATCCTATCATATCGAGGAAGTGCTTAAGAAGAATCTTAAACATCTTTTCAATATTTCTAGGATTGTTTTAAGTCCAAATGAATTTAATTATATAAATGAATCGATCGTCCGAGGTTTTCAAGTCTTGTTAACTTGCTCAGATGAACTAGGACATTTGAATATCCTATGAGTGAGGTAACACTTCATTCGATGTTCCATTTAGTGAGTTATAATAATCAAAGCTTTCGACGGTAAATTAAGTATTCAACCGATTTGATTTAAGTTAAAGGGTTTAAATTTGGAATAAGTGTTCAAGTTGCTTTATATTTAGTTTAATTTAATTTAATTTGATTTGATGTTTAATTAATTTGATTTGATTTAATTTAATTTAATTATTTAATTTAATTTAATTTAATTCAATTTAATTTAATTATTTAATTTAATTTAATTTAATTTAATTTAATTTAATTGAGTTTTAATTTAGTTTAACATAGTTCAATTTAATTTGATTTGGTGTTTAATTAATTTGATTTGATTTAATTTAATTTAATTATTTAATTTAATTTAATTTAATTTAATTTAATTTAATTATTTAATTTAATTTAATTATTTAATTTAATTTAATTTTAATTATTTAATTTAATTTAATTTAATTGTTTAATTTAATTTAATTTAATTGTTTAATTTAATTTAATTTAATTATTAAATTTAATTTAATCTTAATTTAATTTATCTTTAATTTACTTTATTTTTAATTTTAATTGAAATTTCAAAAGAGTTTAATAATTTAATTAAGTCTTTTAATATTTTAAATTTGAATTATCATTTTAATTAAGAGTTGAATATTAATGAGATGATTAATTTAGGGATTTTTTAAATTAAAGAATAAATCTCTTCCTAATAATATCCCTTATTTTAATGATTCCAATTTTATTATTCTTCCAAATTTAATCCATTATTTAATTAAAGTTTAATCATTTTGAGATTGTTTAATGGGTTTCTACCCTTTAATTATTTAAATTTCAATCATCCAAATCAGATTAGGATCAAATATTTTACTTGTTGACTTTTTATTAAACCTAAAGTTTTAATTAAGGGTTAAAAGTTTAATTACCATTTTACCCTTTAAGCTTAATAATTTCATAACTCATTAAATTGAATTCAAATGAACTTGAAATTTTTATGTGACTTCACTCATATGTCAATAAAGACATGAGAGGAGAAAATGTGATTTTTCTGTATTTAATTTATTTATATAATTATTTTTGGTGGAAAATAGAGATTTTCAAGGAAAATTTGATAACATGACCAAAAGAAAGTTTCTGTCCTTAAGAAAATTAGGGGACATTCCTAATGACCAGAGAAGCACTTGGACCAATTTTGGTGATTTTTTGAATTATATTATTTTTATTATAATTATTTTGAGTTTTGGAGTGTTAATTAATTTAAAAATAAAATAAATGCTGAAAAATGGATTTTATATTTTTCAAAAATCTCTCTGATATCAAGGAAACCAGAGAATCAAATTTTGCAATTTTCTGATTTTTTTATGATTTATTGTAATTATTTTAGTGAAAATGCTAGAAAATACATTTTTTTAATTTTAAAATTACCCTAGGGCTTTAAAATTTAATATCTCACTAAATAGACTTAGGAAAAATGTGGGATTTGTTCCTAAGTGATTAAAATTCAAAATGTGACATTTTGGTGAATTTTATTATTTTTGTGATTTTTATTATTTTTTAATTATTAAAAATATTAAAATATTATTAAAAATCAACTTTTTTAGAAAATTGAAATTTTAATTTTCTTAGGTTCCCTGATATCAGAGAGGCTCCAAAACCAATTTGGTGAATTTTTGAAAAGTATTTTAAAAGTTATGAATTTTTAAAGTTTAAAATGGCTAAGTGGCTTAATCAACCCAATTAGTGGGGCTAACCAAGTCCAATTAACCTCAAATTTTTATGGTGGATTCCTCTGATCCTAAAGGTCAGTGGAGAATTGATTTCAAGTCAATTTGATACCTGGTTAACTCTAATTAATTAAAGACCTATTTTGGGTGTTTAAGCCAATTAGGGTTAATCTGAGTGAATTAACTCAAGTCCTAATTTTCCTAGGGTTCTCTGGTCATAAGGAACATCACCAAATATTTCTAGAATTTATTTCACAACATGCTAATTTTTGGAATTAAAATACTCAAAACAGACAACATGCATTTGAAAAATAAATAACTTTTCACAGAAATGGCCTCGACCTTGGAAAATTCAGTGAATGTTCCCAAGTTCGGAGGCTTCAAAAGCCCTATGGTCTCATGCCATGGTGAATTGTATACATGCATGGAGAATTAAATGTATGCAGAGAGTAAATAAATCATAAAAAATAAAATACTTAATGAAATTAAATGATTTCTTTTCCACATTATTCTCCTCTGTTCACTGAGCAAGGGGGTATTTTTATTTTATTTTTGTGATTTTTCTACACAAAGATATGGATTTTTGAAGTTTAGGGAATTAAATAAATAAGAAAAATACCCTATTTATCTATTTATCCACGCGGCGCCAGCGAAACCTCGGCAGCTCCGAACACACACGCGTCGCGCTCCCATTCGACGCCGCCACCTGAGTCAGCAGCCCGGGGCCCCGCGGTTCTCGTACCGTCTCCCGGTCCGACGCAATCCCGGCCGTCCGTGCGCGCGTGTATCGAATGGACGCGCATCCGTTCATCGTCCCCAAGTGTTCTCACCCGAGAGCCGTCCACACTAAATCCCTAAGATCTCACTCGATTCTCAATGGATTTTCATGTTCTTATGCTTCTATGGATTCGTCTCGAAGAGACGAACACATCTATACCGGCTAACATGCATCGGAACTAAGGCATTTGAAATGTAGAATCTTCGAAGCTCGGGATGAAGAGTTAGCTCATACCTTGGCTCGTAGAAGTGTGGCTTCAATCCGAGAGTTGTTGCACCTTCGATCGGGTCCTAAGCAAGCTCCGCATGAAGTCTCCCGGTCCGGTGAATTGTCCGGATATGATTTCGACCAAGCCCGATCACAAAGCTCGGAGGCCGGAGCAACCGGGTGGCCCGGAGATGGGGCTTTTGGTGGTGGACACCTTCCCTCGGTCCGGTGAAGGTGTAGAGCCAATCAATTTGGGAATTGGCTCACCGTGGAGAAGTGTCCCGGTTTTGGGCTAAAGTTCGAGCTCAAAATCGGGCTCGCCTAGAAGGAATCGGGGCTCGAATTCAGCTGGGATCGTGTGCTCTATGTGTAGAGAGTGATCCGGAGTGATTTTGGCAGCAGTTTCCTTAAGGTTTTGTTTTTTAGCTCCCTCATGGCCGAGAGGGGTGGAGTTTAAATAGGAGAGGGCGGAAGGCCTCTCGCAGGGAGTTAGTGGCTCGGGATCACCTGCTCCGGTGAGGAGAAGATCAGCCATGGTGACCACTGGGCATGTGGGCAGCTCAGCAAGTGAGAATTTCAATGTTGGCTCACATGTGAGCTCTCGGCCATGGTGTTTTCCGCGGGCCCGGTGGCCGGCCGGCTGTGCAATGGTCACCATCTTGGTCAGGTGGGTCGTGGTCGGGTTTAGTGTAGGCAATCGAGGTTCGACATGTGTAAAGGAGTTTGATTTAAATGGAATGGGAGAAGACTCACTTTGGCTTCGGTTTGGGTCAACCCACCATTTTGGGCTTGGTGCACCCTTCCAAGCTCCGATTTTGAGCCGAGGGAATCATTTAGGTCGACCTAGAAGGAATGGTGAAGTCTCCATCCATGATGAGGCGGCTAAACATGGTTTAGTGTGCGACATGATTAAGGTAAAAAAAGGTTAAAGGAGGTTTAAGAAAGAACCCCCTCTTCTTGCCATAAATGGACTAATGACAAGTCAAAGCCCTCATGGCTTCATGTGGCTTCGAGAATGGCTTGTTCATGGCTTCATTCGGCTTGGGAAAAGGTCGATTTGTTTCATGAAAAGGGTTTTAAGAAATTTTGGATGTTTTGATGGAAATTTGTATGAAACTTGATTTGGAATAATTTGATGGTGACTTTAGGACTTAGGTAATGGATTTAATTAAATGGATGACAAATGGAGATGTCATGTGGGCTTTAGGGTAGATTTGGGCTTTTGAATTTTGAAGGAAATGGGCTTTTAGAAAGGTTTAAGGGAAGTGGGCTTTTAAGTTTAAGGATGTGTTCATGGATGGGAATTTTTGTAGAAGTTTGGGCCAAATAGTTGTTGGTTTTGGTTTAGGGATGTTTCATGAATAATTTGAAATAGATTTAAGGTGGTTTGGGTTTGAATTGGGTTGAATTTCGGGTTTATTCTGGTAAATGGGCCAATGTAGGTCAAATTGGGCTAACTTGGGCCAATGTTGGGCTAGGGTTGAAATTGATGTAAAATTAATGTTGGGAAATATTTATGGGAGTGTTTCAAAGAGGTTTTGACTTTGGTTGGGTTTTGATTTTGGGGTTTGGGCTTATTTGGGTTAGATTTGGGTTTAGGTCAAAATTGGGCTTTTTGATTTTGGGTTGAATTTGAGTGGGGTTTGGGTCAAAATCTTGGGCAAATCATGTTAGTGTTTTGTTTATGAGGATGTTAAGGAAGGTTTAGAAAAGATTTGGGGTTAATTGGAGTTGAATTGGGTTAGTTTGGGCTAAGTTTGGGTCATGGGTCCAAATTCTGGGCTTTAAGGCCCAAAGTGAAATTGATCCAAATGTCAATCAAATTGGACTTGGATTTAGTCTAAATTGGTATTGGGAATGTTGAATTGAAGTTTAGAATTGAATTGGACCAAAATTGGGGTCAATTGGGTAGGTTTGGTTTGACATCGGGTCCACTTCTGGGTTAAAATGAGTCAATTTGGGGGTTTTGACAAAAGTAGGGTAAATTGACAAAATTGGCCCATGGTGTAGTTGGACAAAATGAAATTGGGAATATTTGGGATTTTCTGGAATTTTTTGGGAATTTTCTGAATTTTTGGATTTTTAGGCCAAGAAGGGTATTTTGGGTATTTGGAGGGTATCGGGAGGTTTTCTTGGAATTTTTTGTATTTTTGGGTATGGATAATCAATTTGAGTGATGTGGAGGTGTTTGGGATTGATTTTGGAAAATTTTAGGTAATTTGGAAATTTTGCAAAAATTTGGGTAATTTCAGCGCTTTGTGAGATGTTTAGTAGGTGTAGGGTCCCGGGGTCAAAAATCAAAATTTGGGAAATTGAAGATTGGGTGAATTTGAGTGGGGTTAAATCATTTTGGTTGAGCCATGAAGCCATTTCAAGCCCACATGAGCCATGAAAGGACTCATTTCGAGGCATTCACTATGTTGTTCTTAACCCTCTGGCCTGAGGCTTAGGGGTTAAGGACCATCCATGTGAATCACCTACGAGTCGAGAGGTCAAGTTGGGTATGGGTGTGGTTTTAGGAAGTGTGTGGAAATGTAGTGTGTAAGTGTAATGTATGTCAGCCCTTCACTGCACCGAGCCACCTGTAGCGATCCTAAGGCCAAAGAGTCCCATAGGAACTCATCCTTTAAACTTCCATATTTCGATTTCAACCCTCTAGGTGATTAGGGTCTATAGCAAGTTCATGGAGTTTGCAGGGAGTTTAGAAGTGGTTTGAATTTCTAAAAGGCGGGTCCCAATTCTAGTCCTCTAAGATAGTCAAAGGAAAAGCCTAAGGCTAGATCCTAAGCACTAAAAAGAAGAAAGGAAGACCTCATCAAAAATGAGGTCAACAAGATGTTTATCACCATTTTTGGCCAAAGGATGGTTGTGATTTTCAATGAATTTTATCACTGTCCAATTACCTTCAAGATCAACAACATATCGAATCATAGCCTTACATCCAGTCCTCGTGTCTGCTTTCTTGAACTTCGATGTATCTATGTTATTAGACTTCTTCATGTGGCCAGCTTTTCCGCAAATATAATATTTGTTCTTCAGTTTGTTGGAGTTTAGCCATTAGCTAGTATGGTCCTTCTGAACAGTAAATCATACATGATGTGCACAGGCACGATAGCTTTCATATGCTTCTTGCTCATTATTGACAGTCCTGCTAAGAAACTTCTCTGTAATTGGTTCATTGCAAACATGTGTAGGCTCACAAGACTGCA
>JAKZJZ010001637.1:0-25968 GCA_022702705.1 Papilionanthe hookeriana x Papilionanthe teres | reverse complement strand
ATCATCTCGGATAATGGGTCGGCATTCGAAGCACGCAAATCAACAATTTTGTCGGGAGACATGGAATCGGCTGGCGATATTCAACAATTTACTACCCGAGAGCAAACGGCCTTGCGAGGCTTTTAATAAAACTCTCGTTCAAATCTTAAAGAAGACTTTAGACGATAATAAGAGAAATTGGCACGAGAAGTTGTTAGAAGCCTTATGGGCCTACCGGACAACCTTCGAACTCCTACTCGAAGCTACACCTTACGCTGCTGGTGTATGGGTCCGAGGCGAGTGTTACCTTTAGAGGTTCGGCTTCCTTCACTCGGAATTGCGATTGCAAATAAAATCACAACGAAGAGAACGCCAAATTACGACTCGAAGAATTAGAGGGCTCGGAAGGGAAAAGACTTGCGGCGCAACGGAATTTAGAACTTTACCAAGCTAAGATGGTTCAAGCCCATGACAAGGCGGGTCCGCCCAAGAACCTTCGAGGTTGGTGATTTAGTTCTCGTTCTCAAAAGACCTATTCTTGCACACGCAAGATAGGAGGAAAATTTGAACCCACTTGGGAAGGACCGTTTGTGGTTGAAGCGGTATACTCGGGAGGTTCCTACCGGCTAGTGAATTGCCGGGGAGAACGACATATGCTTCCGATCGATGGACAATACTTAAAAGGTATTACTGTTACCTGATGTTTCGAAGGAATGAACTTTCCATCCCTAGAAGCACGGGTGAAGTGATTACTTATGGCTGAGGTCCGAACCCAAAAATAATAAAATGTGCTAAAATAAATAAAATCCTGATAATAAATTTTTCCTTGTTTTCTTTTCCAAATCAAAATCTCTTACCTGATCTTATCCCACTTCATTCCTGTTAAGTTAAAAAAAAAAAAAAAATGACAAACACCCAATTCACATGAACATTAAATAAACGATAAAATAAAATTTGAATCATTAAAAGATAAACAAAATCAACATAAATGTTAAATCAAATTCTCAATCAAATTTCGAATGTGATCTTCCAAATTTCAAATCGAATCTTAAATCAAATTTCAGCCGAGTTCGAACTCATCCTTCCAAATTTCAAATTCGATCTTTCCGGATTCGAATCTCTATCGAATCTCGAATTCGATCTTCCGGATCTTAAATCGAATCTCGGTCAAATTTCAAATCTCAAATTCGATCTTTCCGGATCTCACATCGAACCTCGATCAAACTCGAACTTTTGGGTCGAAGATTTTACATCCAAGACTACCTTTGCTTTAGGATTCTTTCCCTATTGCCTATGAAATACATCAAATTCGAACTTTTGGGTCGAGGATTTTACATCCAAGATTGCCTTGCTTTAGGATTCTTTCCCTATCGCACTGAAATACATCAAATTCGAACTTTTGGGTCGAGGATTTTACATCGAGACTGCCTTGCTTTAGGATTCTTTCCTATTGCACTTGAAATACATCAAATTCAACTTTTGAGGTTGAGGATTTTACATCCGATACTGCATTGCTTTAGGATTCTTTCCTATTGCACTGAAATACATCAAATTCAAACTTTTGGGTCGAGGATTTTACATCCAAGATGCACTTGCTTTAGGATTCTTTCCTATTGCACTTTGAAATACATCAAATTCAAACTTTTGGGTCGAGGATTTTACATCAATGTGCCTGTACTTTAGGATTCTTTCCTATTGCCTTTGAAATACATCAAATTCGAACTTTTGAGGTTGAGGATTTTACATCCGATACCGCATTTGCTTTAGGATTCTTTCCCTATTGCCATTGAAATACATCGAATTCAAACTTCTGGGTCGAGGATTTTACATCAAGTACCGTACTGCTTAGGATTCTTTCCCTATTGCCTTGAAGTACATCAAATTCAAACTTTTGGGTCGAGGATTTTACATCCAAGATTGCCTTCTTTAGGATTCTTTCCCTATTGCCTCTGAAATACATCAAATTCGAGCTTTTTGAGGTCGATGATTTTACATCCAAGACTGCACTGCTTTAGGATTCTTTCCCTATTGCCTTGAAATACATCAAATTCAAACTCTTGAGGTTGAGGATTTTACATCCGATACCGCCTTTGCTTTAGGATTCTTTCCCTATTGCATTTGAAATACATCGAATTCGAACTTTTGGGTCGAGGATTTTACATCCAAGTCTGCACTTGCTTTAGGATTCTTTCCTATTGCCTTTGAAATACATCAAATTCAAACTCTTGGGTCGAGGATTTTACATCCAAGGCCTGCATTGCTTTAGGATCCTTTCCACTGTTGCACTTGAAATACATCAAATTCAAACTTTTGGGTCGAGGATTTTACATCGAAGTATCGCATTGCTTTAGGATTCTTTCCCTATTGCCTTTGAAATACATCAAAATCAAACTCTTGAGGTTAAGGATTTTACATCAATACCGCATTACTCGAGATCTTTCCTCATTGTAATGATCCAATCCAATCGATTCGATCTTCTTTTGGGGTTGAAGATGTTGCATCTAAAACCTCGAAAATTCCAATTTTCATTTCAAATCAAATCCCTTCAAATTAATCTTGACAAACTTCGATCTAAATTAAAACTCCAATTGAAATCTAAACTCACACATCATGACTTAAACATGAAACAAAATAAAATCTAAATCGAAATTCTCCCAAATCATGTGATTTGGGATTCACCTCCTTTTCCTTTCCCCGGCGAGAGTTCGAGAATTTCCGGTTCCGGAGATATACTTGACACTCCCCAGCTGAAGCTCTTCTACTTCGTCCTAAGTTTGTTACTTGGACATCTGTATTGGTTTTGTTGATCGCTTCGGTCAACACCAATACGCGCGGTGTGCTCCGTCAGCTCACCACACCTATTGGGGGTCCATTTGTTGACCTCATTTTTTTATGAGGTCTTCTCTTCTTCTTTTAGTGCTTAGGATCTAGCCTTAGGCTTTTCCTTTGACTATCTTAGAGGACTAGAATTGGGACCCACCACCTAGAATTTCAAACCACTTCTTAACTCCTATGAAACTCCACAAACTTGATTGTAGACCCCTAATCACCTAGAGGGTTGAAATCGAGTGTGGAAGTTTAAAGGATGAGTTCTATAGGACTCTTTGGCCTTAGGATTGCCACAGGTGGCACAGTGCAGTGAGGGGCTGACTTACACACACACTACACTCACACACACACTACACTCATACACTACACTTCCATACACCTCCTAAAACCACACCTATACCTAACTTGACCTCCTGACTCATGTAAGTGATTCACATGGATGGTCCTTAACCCCTAAGCCCTTGGCTAAGAGGGTTAGGAACAACATAGTGAATGCCTCGAATGAGTCCCTTCATGGCTCATGTGGGCTTGATATGGCTTCATGGCTCAACCAAAATGATTTTATTCCACTTATATTCACCCAATCTTCAATTTTCCAAATTTTCAATTTTTGACCCCGGGACCCTACACCGTGAACCTACCGAAAGCACGAATACGCCGAATTTCTCGAAAATTTCCAAATCACCCAAAATTCTCCAAAATCATTCCCAAACATTTCCACATCACTCAAACTGATCATCCATAACCAAAAATACCAAAAATTCCAAAAATACCCCCCAATACCCTCCGAATACCCAAAATACCCCTCTTAGCCAAAAAATCCAAAAATTCAGAAAATTCCCAGAAAATTCCAGAAAATCCCAAATATTCCCAATTTCATTTTGTTCAACTACACCATGGGCCAATTTTGTCAATTTACCCCACTTTTATCAAAATCCCCAATTTGACCCATTTTAACCCAAAGTGAACCCAATGTCAAACCTAACCTACCCAATTGACCCAAATTCTGGTCCAATTCAATTCTAAACTTCAATTTAACATCCCCAACACCAATTTAGACCAAATCCAAGCCCAATTTGATTGAAATTTGGATCCAATTTCACTTTTGGCCTTAAAGCCCGATTTGGACCTATGACCCGAACCTAACCCAAACTCACCCAATTCAACTCCAATTAACCCCAAATCTTTTCTAAACCCTCCTTGACATCCCCATAAACAAAACACTAACATGATTTGCCCAAGATTTTGATCCAAACCCCACTCAAATTCAACCCCAAGCTAAAAGGCCCATTTTTGACCTAAACCCGAGACCTAGCCCAAATGAGCCCAAATCCCAAAATCAAAACCTAACCAAAGCCAAAACCTCTTTGAAACACTCCCATAAATATTTCCCAACATTAATTTTACATCAATTTCAACTCTAGCCCAACATTGGCCCAAGTTAGCCCAATTTGACCTACATAGGCCCACTTACGAATTAAACCCGAATTCAAACCAATTTAAGTCCAAATCACACCAAATTGACTCCAAACCACTCATGACACATCCCTAAACCAAACTCAACAATTATTTGGCCCAAGCCTTTACTAAAATTCCATCCTAAAATTCATTTTAAAATTCAAAGGCCCACTTTCTTAAAAGGCCATCCAAGACAAATTCAAAAGCCCAAAGTCCATAACAAAGCCCACATGAAATTCCTCTCATCATCCCTTTGATTTAAAACACTTCCTAAGTTCTAAAATCTATCACCAAATAAATCCAAATCAAGCCTTATGACAATTCTCCTTAAATCCATCAAAAATTTCAACATCCTTCCTCGTGAAAGTTGACTAAACTTTTCCCGAAGCCAAAGATGAGCCATGAAGCCATGCATGAGCCACATGAGAGCCATGGGATCTACTTTCCCCCTCACCATACCCAAGATGGCAAGAGGAGGAGGTCCTTTCCATATTCCCTTAAAGGGATTAGCCACTTCCATGACTCCACTAAACCTTGCTTAAACTTAATTGTACTTGGATGGTGACCCTTCCCCACTAATTATGCTTGACCTAAACCACTTTATCTTCAGCCCAAACTAGCCATGGGAAGGTGCACCTAGCCCAATCCATGCATTTGACCAATTTGAGCCAAAATACACCCTTACCCCATTCCACTTTGATTCGAACCCTTTACACATGGCGGCCACCGATTGCCTTCACAAACATCGAGCCACGACCCACACGAACACGAGGGTGACCCATGCACAGCCGGCCGACCACGGAGCCGCCGGAAAATACCATGGCCGAAAGCTCACATGTGAGCCAACATTGAAATTCTCCATTGCTGACTTGTCTCAACCCAAATGGATAGCATGGCTGTTCTTCCCTTGACCTAAGCAGCTGATCCAAAGCCCTAACTCTCCTTGGGAGGCCCTCCACCCTCTCCTATTTAAACACCACCCCCTCACGGCCATGAAAAAGAGCTGAAACAAACCTTAAGGAAACTCTGCCAAAATTGTTCCAGACTACTCCCCATACACAGAGCACTTGATCCCCACTGAAATCCCTCTGCCATTTCTTCTCTGTGAGCTCAATTTCAGAGTTGAAATCCAAGCCCAAAACCGGGACACTTCTCCACGGTGGATCAATCCTCAAATTGATTGGTCCTACACCTTCACCGGACCAGAGAAGGTGTCCGCCGGCAAAAGCCCCATCTCCGGGCCACTCGGTTGTTCCGGACTCCGAAGGTTGTAATCGGCTTTGGTGGAAATCACACTAGGCGATTCACCGCATCCCGGGGCTTCATCCCGAGCCTCCTGCGGCTCCGACGAACGTGCGGAGCATCTCCGATCGAGGCTTCACCTCTCGAGCTAAGGTATGGATCAATTCTTCATCCCGAGCTTCTAAACATTCTCCATTTCAAATGCTTTAATTTCGATGCATGGTAGCAGTATAGATGTGTTCGTCTCTTCGAGACGAATCCATAGAACATAAGATCATGAAAATCCATTGAGTATCGAGTGAGATATTAGGGATTTAGTGTGGATGGCTCTCGGGTGAGGACACTTGGGGACGATGAACGGATGCCGTCCATTTAATACACGCGCGGACGGACGGCGGGGATCGCGTCGGATCGGAAGACGGAGCGATACGGCGGGTCCGGGAGCGCTGACGCGGATGGCGGCGTCGAATGAGATCGTGACGCGTGTGCCTTCGGAGATGTTAAGGATGACGCGGCGCCGCGTGGATAAGTAGAAAATTAGGGGTATTTTCTATTTATTTAATTCCCTAAACTTCAAAAATTCATAACTTTGTGTAGGAAAATCATAAAAATAAAATAAAAATACCCTCTTGCTCGGTGAACGAGAGGAGAATAATGTGGAAAAGAAATCATTTAATTTCATCAAGTATTTTATTTTTTATAATTTATTTACTCTCTGCATACATTTAATTCTCCATGCATGTATACAATTCACCATGGCATGAGACCATAGGGCTTTTGAAGCCTGCTGAATTTGGGAACATTCCCTGAATTTTCCAAAGTCGGAGGTCATCCTATGAAGAGTTATTGATTTTTCAAATTCATGTCACTGTTTTGAGTATTTTAATTCCAATAAATAGCATGTTGTGAAATAAATTCTAGGAAAATTTGGTGATGTTCCTTATGACCGAGAGAACCACTAGGAAAAATAGGTTTTGAGTTAGTTCATTTTAGACAACCCTAATTGGCTTAAACACTCAAAATAGGTCTCTAATTAATTAGAGTTAACCATAGATCAAATTGACTTGAAATCAATTCTCCACTGACCTTTAGGATCAGAGGAACCCACCATAAAAGTTTGAAGTCAATTGGACTTGGTTAGCCCTATTAATTGGGTTGATTAAGCCATTTAGTCATTTTAAACTTTAAAAATTCATAACTTGCAAAATATCTTTCAAAAATTCACCAAATTGGTTTTGGAGCCTCTCTGATATCAGGGGAATTTAAGAAAATTAAAATTTCAATTTTCTAAAAAAGTTGATTTTTAATATTATTTTAATATTTTTAATAATTAAAAATAATAAAAATCACAAAAATAATAAAATTCACCAAAATGTCACATTTTGGAATTTTAATCACTTAGGAACAAACCCCATATTTTTCTTAGGCCTATTTGGTGAGATATTAATTTTTAAAGCTCTAGGGTAATTTTAAAATTAAAAAAATGTATTTTCTAGCATTTTCACTAAAATAATTATAATAAACCATAGAAAAATCAGAAAATTACAAAATTTGCTTCTCTGGTTTCCTTGATATCAGAGAGATTTTTGAAAAACATAAAATTCATTTTTCAACATTTATTTTATTTTTAAATTAATTAATACTCCAGAACTTAAAATAATTCTAATAAATAAAATATAATTCAAAAAATCACAAAATTTGGTCCAAGTGGTCCTCTGGTCATTAGGAATGTCCCATAATTTTCTTAAGGACAGAAACTTTTCCTTGGTCATGTTATTAAATTTTCCTTGGAAATCTCTATTTTCTACCAAAAATAATTATATAAATAAATTAAATACAGAAAAATCACATTTTCTCCTCTAATGTCTTTATTGACATATGAGTGAAGTCACATAAAAATTTCATGTTCATTTGAGTTCAATTTAGTGAGTTATGAAATTATTAAGTTTAGGGGGCAAAATGGTAATTAAATTTCTTTTAATCCTTAATTAAAACTTTAGGTTTAATAAAAATTAACAAGTAGAATATTTGATCCTAATCTGATTTGGATGATTGAAATCTAATAATTGAAGGGTAGAAACCCATTAAGCAATTTAAAATGATTAAACTTTAATTAAATAATTGATTAAATTTGGAAGAATAATAAAATTGGAATTATTAAAATGGGGATATTATTAGGAAGAGATTTATTCTTTAATTTAAAAAATCCCTAAATTAATCATTTCATTAATGTTTAATTCTTAATTAAAATGATAATTCAAATTTAAAACATTAAAAGACTTAATCATTAAACTAAAATTAAATTATTGAACTCTTTTAAAATTTTAATTAAAATTAAAATGAATAAAATTAAATTAAAAATTAAATTAAATTAAATTAAATCAAATTAAAAATTAAATTAAAAATTAAATCAAATTAAAAATTAAATTAAAAAATTAAATTAAATTAAGAATTAAATTAAATTAAATTAAATTAAAAAGTAAATTAAATTAAATTAAATTAAATTAAATTAAACTAAATCATATTACATTAAATTAACTTAAGCTAAATTAAATTAAATTAAACCACATTACATTAAATTAAGTTAAATTAAATTAAATTAAATTAAATATAAAGACATGAAGAATTCAAAAATAAATCTAAGATAACTTGAACACTATTCCAAACTTAAATCATCAATTTAAACTTAAATTTGAATCATAAATCACTAAACACCAATTTGCCCTTAGGAGCTTTAGTTATCATAACTCCTAAACAGAATATTAAATGAAATGTTACTTCACTTATAGGACATTCAAATGTCCCAGTTCATCGAGCGAGTTAACAAAACTTGAAAACCTCGGACGATCGATTCATTTACATAATTAAATTCTCTTGGACTTAAAACGATCCTAGAAATATTGAAAAGATGTTTAGGATTCTTCTTGAGCACTTCCTCGATATGATAGGATATTTATAAGAACAATTGAACTTAGTTATTCTTTGATGAAGAGAATCGTCCTCGAAACTAAAAACACAAGAACCTAGACGTCATAGGAAATGACTAGGTATAGGATTAGGAACTTGGTAGAAAACCATAACCTTTACCTTAGCTTTACTAGGAACTTGCTTAAATATTCTAAGCGTGTTTTAAGTGCGGCTTGGGATGACGGGAAGATCCTCAGGTACGCTTTTATTTTATTGCGATTTACTTTACGGTAATTTATTTAATCGCATCGCACTTACTTTTCTTGCATGATAAACAACGTGTTGCATGAAAACCTACACCTTTAGGACAGAAACCAAAGCTGAAACCCATAACTAAATTAAAAGACACTACAAGATAAAATTCACCTCCACAACATTTCAAAATATAAGACAACTCAAAATTTAATCACAAACGGAACACAAAACTACAATTACAACTAAATTAAAACGTCTCGTTGAATGATCGGGAATACCTCGGATGATGTAACCCACGTGTTGCTAACGGGATTTCCACGGTCTAAATGAAAGTGCGGAACTCATTTAGTTGAGTTTAGCAAATTCATACGGACTAAGTGAATTCGATGAAAATAACGGTGCGGGATGACGGAGCAGTGGGATCTTAATCGGTTCCGTTTAATCGACTTTAAGATCTGTTTTAATTAAAATGTTAAAAACACATGGAAATTAAGACTTTTCTTAAACCAAACACTTCTCTCATCTCCGATTTATGACTTCTAAAACTAAACCTGCTGCAATGACAAGGAGCTCGGAGCATGGTGGGCGGCACGGCCATCGTCGTCGGCAAAACCTGAAGTCTACTTGCAGCAAACTTTCCTAGAATTAAACAACAAAGCCATAGGACTTCGAGGTAGTTTGCACTAGTGCGACATAAATCCTCAACTCTTCGTTAGGCATTTGCATTGCAAATTAAGCCCTAACCGGTCTTAGGATTCCAAGGTAGTCGTCCGATACGATATAAACCCTCACATCTTCCAGGCCATTTGTATGATTCTATCATATAAATATAAGCCCTAATTAACTAAAATTGGCAAGATTAAAACATTAAATGAAAATTAGGACTTTCCTAAACCCAAGCCAAACAATAGGATAGTCGGGAGATTACCGAAGTTCGCTTCGAATCTGTAATTTCTCCTACTTTTCCTCCTTTGAATTCCCAAAATGAAATGTTCCAAACTTGATCCATTCCCTATTGAGATTCAAAAATTCAATCCTTTGAAAACTTAAACTTTGAAATTCTTGAGAGCAGAATTATTGATTATTATCGAGAGTTTTCTTAGGTGATTCCCGTCACTTAAGATGTAATTAACTATAGGGGCTTGCCCTTATAGGGAATTTTAAAGAACCCGAAGTAATATAAACCACTGTTTAATGTTTTCATATTAAGCGGGGAATTTGTCGGCTTATAAAATTGGTTCGCGAGACCGAACGGATGTCACAAATCTTCTAGTTTATTTAACCGAGCCCCACCATCGAGCGGTGTGTACATCCTTAGGGATAGATACACGGTTTGTGATGCGGTGCTCGTTTATATAAGCTATTTGGGATGTGAGATCGGTTTGATTTCATATCTTAAAATCTTCAAATTTAAAATTATTTTCAAAATCAAATACTACTTTCTAAATTATATATGTATTTAAATTAAATTTAAAATTCGCCGACAATTTCTGTAGGCGACTCCCTTTTCAAAATAAAACACATAACCTAAAAATATGCCGACACCGGGGTAGGTGCAAAGACGACTAGACCAGTGGGGGTAGAGATAACAGTCCTTCTATGGACAGCGGTACTCCTCTCAGCTGGAACCCTTTGCGAGAGGGGAAATTCTTGAGTTGATTTAAGGTTGAACTCGATCATGGGTTTCTCGGCTTCGACACTTTGTCCATCGGTGCGAAAAGGGTAACGTCGGCGATCTTGACATTTGTATTCTCGAATCCTTGTCCAAACCGGATGATCCCATTGTCGGGCGGCTCATCCTTGTAAACGGCGAAGTCCAGTCCATTGGTGAAGGAGAAAATCGGTTTGGGGCTTCCATTTCACGAGGTAGATTCTGATTGTCAGTCCCAAGTTATGCTTCTTCTCATCATGACGAAAAGAAAGGAATCGAAAAGAGTCCGAACACATTCTTGTTCATGTATATTTATTAAAAGAGTCATTCAATAAAGGGTTTGTTTATTTAGAACGGAATGTTCAAAGGTGTAGAGAAGGTAATGAATCGATTCGGAATTAGAAAGGAAAAGAAAGTCTTATGCAAGACTTCTCGACTCGAAGGATCACTCCTAAACTAACACCTATTGGGGGTCCGCCCCACCTCGTAAATGAGGTAAAAGGATCTCGGAACCTCTCTGTTTAGGGGTGTCTAAATAGTGGCTCCTAAATCCGAGAGAATGTTGGCCATACTCGTTCAAGGTAGAAATGAACATAATATTCCAACGGAAAGAAGGGTAGTTTGATCCATTAGGGACATGGATACACTACCGATTTTTGAGAGCAGAACTATTTGATTAAAATGGAGAGAGGAACTATTCCCCAGCGGAGTCGCCAGAAATTGTCGGCATATTTTTAGGTTGAGTGTTGTATTTTTTAAAAGGGGTCGCCTACAAAAGTTGTCGGCGAATTTTAAATTTAATTTAAATAAATAATTTGAAAAGTAGTATTTGATTTTGAAAATAATTTTAAATTTGAAAATTTTGAGATATGAAATCAAACTGATCTCTACATCCCGAATAGTTTATATAAACGAGCGCCGCACCACAAACCGTGTATCTATCCCGAAGAATAGACACATCGCTTGATGATGGGGCTCGATTAAATAAACTAGAAAGGTTTGTGACATCCGTTTGATCCGCGAACCAATTTTATAAGCCGACAAGTTCCCTCGCTTAATATAAATGAATTAAGCGGGGTTTATATTACTTGGGTTCTTAAAGTTCCTATAAGGGCGAGCCCCTATAGTTAATTACATCTTAAATGACGGGAATCATTTAAGAAAACTCTCGATAATGATCGGTGGTTTTGCTCTCAAGAATTTCAAAGTTTAAGTTTTCAAGGGATTGGATTTTAGAATTTCAATAGGGAATGGATCAAATTTGGAACATTTTATTTTAGGAGTCCAAAGGAAGAGAAGTAGGGGATATCACAGACCTGAAGTGAACTTCGGTGACTTCCCAGACTATCCTAATGTTAGGCTTTGAATTTCGGAAGTGAATTTATTTAAGTTTCAATCCTGCCAATTAATTATAGGAATTACATTTACATAATCACCTGATTATACAAATAACTCTGAAAGGTAGGAGGATTTACATCGTATCGGACGACGACCTCGGAATCCTAAAGCGAGTTAGGGCTTATATTGCACGACGAAGGCTGTACAAAGGCCTAAAGGAACATGTGAGGATTTATGTCGCACTAGGCGGACTACCTCGAATCCTATGGCTTGTTGTTTAAACTAAAGAATAGTTTTGCTCGATGTTGACACGAGGTTTCTGTTGTTGACGATGGCCGTGCTTGCCCACCATGCTCTGAGCTCCTTGTTGTTGCAGAGGTTTAGTTTTAGAAATCATAAATCAGGAGATGAGAGAAGTGTTCTGGTTTAGAGAAAGTCTTAATTTCCAAGTGTGTTTTTTTTTTTATGTTTTAATTAAAACAAATCTTAAAGTTGATTAAACAGAACCGATTAAGATCCCACGGTTCCGTCATCCCGGCACCGTTATTTTCATCGAATTCACTTAGTCCGGATGAATTTGCTAAACTCGACTAAATGAGTTCCGCACTTTCATTTAGACCGTGGGAAATCCCTTTAGCAACACGTGGGTTACATCATCCGAGGTATTCCCGATCATTCGATGAGACGTTTTAATTTAGTTGTAGTTGTAGTTTTGTTGTTCTGTTTGTAATTAAATTTTGAGTTGTCTTATATTTTGAAATGTTGTGGTGGTGAATTTTATCTTGTAGTGTCTTTTAATTTAGTTATGGGTTTCAGTTTTGGTTTCTGTCCTAAAGGTGTAGGTTTTCATGCAACTGTTGTTTATCATGCAAGAAAGGTAAAGTGCAACGCGATTAAATAAATTGCAGTAAAGTAAATCGCAATAAAGTAAAAGCGTACCTGGAGGGTCTTCCCGTCATCCCAAGCTGCACTTAAAACACAGTTAGAATATTTAAGCATTTAAAGTAAGTTCCTAGGTAAAGCTAAGGGAAGGGTTATGGTTTTCTACCAAGTTCCTAATCCTATAGCTAGTCATCTCCTATGACGTCTAGGTTCTTGTGTTTTAGTTTGAGGACGATTTTCTTCATCGAAGAACAACTAAGTCCAATTGTTCTTACAAATATCCTATTATATTGAGGAAGTGCTTAAGACGAATCTTAAACATCTTTTCAATATTTCTAGGATTGTTTTAAGTCCAAATGAATTTAATTATACAAATGAATTAATCGCCCGAGAGTTTAAGTTTTGTTGTCTTGCTCAGTGAACTAGGACATTTGAATATCCTATGAATGAAGTAACACTTCACTTAACGCTCCTTTTAAGAGTTATGACATCACGAGCTTTTGAGGGCAAATGGATGTTCAAATGGTTTATGATTTAATTTTAGTTAATGGATTTAAGTTTGGAATAGTGTTCAAGTTGTTTTAGATTTATTTTGAATTCTTCATGTCTTAGGTGATGTCATTTAATTCAATTTAACTTAATTTTGATTTGATTTAATTTGATTTAATTTAGTTTAGTTTTAATTTTAATTTAATTACGATTTAATCCAATTTAGTTTAACTTGATGTGAATTAATTTAATTTAATTTAACTTGATTTAATTTAATTTATTTAATTTAGTTTAATTTGTTTTAATTTAATTTAATTTAATTTGTTTTAATTTAATTTAATTTAATTATATTTATTTTTTTTAATTTAATTTAATTTAATTTAATTTAATTTATTTATTTAACTTAATTTAATTAATTTTTTTTAATTTAATTTAATTTATTTATTCAATTTAATTTAATTTAGTTTTATTATTATTATTATTTTTTAATTTGATTTAATTTAGTTTTTAATTCAATTTTATTTTTAATTTTAATTTTAATTGAAAATTTAAAAAAGAGTTTAATAATTTAACTTTAATTCAATTTAAATGATTGAGTCTTTTAACATTTTAAAACTTAAATTTAAATTATCATTTTAATTAAGAATTGAATATTTTTGAGATGATTAATTTAGGGATCTTTAGATTAAAGAATAAATCTCTTCCTAATAATATCCCCATTTTAATAATTCGATTTTATTATTCTTCCAAATTTAATCAATTATTTAATTAAGGTTTATTTCAATTATTTTAAATTGTTTAGTAGGTTTCTACCCTTTAATTATTTAAATTTCAATCATCCAAATCAGATTAAGATCAAATATCTTACTCTTTAATTTTATTAAGCCTAAAGTTTTAATTAAGGGTTAAAATTTTAATTACCATTTTGCCCTTCAAGCTTAATAATTTCATAACTCACTAAATTGAGCTCAAATGAATTTGAAATTTTTATGTGGCTTCACTCATATGTCAATAAAGACATTAGAGTAGAAAATGTGATTTTTCCGTATTTAATTTATTTATGTAATTATTTTTGGTGGAAAATGAGGATTTCCAAAGAAAATTCAATAATATGACCAAGGGAAAGTTTCTGTCCTTAAGAAAATTATGGGACATTCCTAATGACCAGAGGACCATTTGGACCAATTTTTGTGATTTTTTGAATTATATTTTATTTATTAAAATTATTCTAAGTTCTGGAGTATTAATTAATTTAATAATAGAATATAAGTTGAAAAATGAATTTTATAATTTTTAAAATTCTCTCTGATATCAAGGATTCCAGAGAACCAAATTTTACAATTTTCTGATTTTTCTTTGATTTATTATAATTATTTTAATGAAAATGCTAGAAAATACATTTTTTTAATTTTTAAAATTACCCTAGGGTTTTAAAATTTAATATCTCATTAAATAGACCTGAGAAAAATATGGGGTTTGTTCCTAAGTGATTAAATTTCAAAATATGACATTTTGGTGAATTTTATTATTTTTGTGATTTTTATTATTTTTTAATTATTAAAATATTAAAATAATACTAAAAAATTAACTTTTTTAGAAAATTAAAATTTTAATTTTCTTAAATTCCCCTGATATCAGAGAGGCTCCAAAATCAATTTGGTGAATTTTTGAAAGGTATTTTGAAAGTTATGAATTTTTAAAGTTTAAAATGACTAAATGGCTTAATCGACCCATTTAGTAAGGCTAACCAAGTCCAATTAACTTCAAACTTTTATGGTGGGTTCCTCTGATCCCAAAGGTCAGTGGAGAATTGATTTCAAGTCAATTTGATCTATGGTTAACTATAATTAATTAGGGGTCTATTTTGGGTGTTTAAGCGAATTAGGGTTAATCTGAGTGAATTAACTCAAGTCCTATTTTTCCTAGGGTTCTCTGGTCATAAGGAACATCACCAAATTTTCCTAGAATTTATTTCACAACATGCTAATTTTTGGAATTAAAATACTCAAAACAGACCACATGTATTTGAAAAATCAATAACTTTTCACGAGAGATGGCCTCGACCTTGGAAAATTCGGGGAATGTTCCCGAGTTCGGAGGCTTCAAAAGTCCTATGGTCTCATGCCATGGTGAATTGTATGAATGCATGGAGAATTAAAACAATGCAGGGAGTAAATAATTAATTAAAAATAAAGTACTGGACAAAATTAATTAATTTCTTTTCCACATTATTCTCCTCTGTTCACTGAGCAAGAGGGTATTTTTATTTTATTTTTGTGATTTTTCTACACAAAGATATGGATTTTTGAAGTTTCTAATATTTAATAAATACATTAAATACCCTATTTATCTACTTATCCACGCGGCGCCAGCGAAACATCGGCGGCTACGAAGGAGTACGTGTCGCGTCGCGATTGGGCGCCGCCATCCGAGTCGGCCGTCCGGGACCCGCGGTTCACGTAACATTCTCCGATCCGGCGCAATACGAACCGTCCGCTCGATACACGCGCGATCCAACGGCTCACGGTCATCGTCTACGACGCGGTGTGCACCGTGACCGTCGACCTTCTAACCCTAATTTCTCACTCGATTCTCGACGGATTTTCGTGTTCTTATGCTCCATGGATTCGTGCTTGAAGAGACGAATACATCCATACGGTAAACATGCATTTAAATTGACTCGAATTAAAATGAGAATCTCTGGAAGCTCGGGAAGAAGAGGGAGTCCATACCTTTGCTCGGAGAAGTGAAGCTTGGATGCGATAGTTGTGTCACCTTCGATTGGGTCCAAGTAAGCTCCGGATGAAGTCCCTTGGCACAGTGAATTGTCTAGCTATGAAAGTGACCACGGTCGATCACAAAGCTTGGAGGCTGGAGCAGCTCGGGTGGCTCTGGAGATGGGGCTTTCGGTGGGAAACTTCTCCTCTTGGTCCGGTGAAGGTGTAGGACCGATCAATTTGGGGATTGGCTCACTCGTGAAGAAGTGTCCTAGTTTTTGGGCTAAAGTTTGAGCTCGAAATTGAGCTCAGCTGGAGGGAATTGAGGTGGAATTCGAGTGAGGATCAAGTGCTCTATGTGTGGAGAGTGATGCGGAATGATTTTGGCAGAGTTTCCTTAAGGTTTGGTTCAGCACCTTCTTTGGCGAGAGGGTGAGGGGTTTAAATAGGCATGGCTGGAGGGCCTCCCAGGGGGAGTTGAGGGTCGGGATCAGCTGCTCTAGGCATGTGAAGAACAGCCATGGTGGCCATTTAGAGTGGGGCGGCTCGGCGGGATGGAATTTCAAAGCTTGGCCTCTCCCGAGGTTTCGGGCATGGTGTTTTCCGGCGGCCGGGTGGCCGGCCGGCCGAGCATGGGTCACCCTCGAGGTCGGGTGGGTCGGGGCTGGGACTTGGTGCAAGCGATTGGCAATTGCCATGTGTAAAGTGGCTGAATTAAAATGGAATGGGGAAGGGGTCATTTTGGCTTCAATTTGGTCAACCTATTGGTTTGGGTTGGGTGCACCTCCCCATGGCTCTGATTTTGGGCTGAGAGGATCGGTTAGGTCGACCAAGAGAGGATGGTGTGGTCTCTATCCATGATGAGGTGGCTAAACATGTTTTAGTGTGTGTCATGGATAAGGTTAAAAGGCTTAATGAAAGGTTAGGAAAGGAGCCCCTCCTTTTACCATTAATGGCATGGTCACATGCCAAACCTTCCATGGCTCCATGTGGCTTGTCCATGGCTTGCATGGCTTGTCTTTGGCTTGGGAAAAGTTGAGTCAATTTCATGGAAATGGATTTAAGAGAAATTTTGGTGTTTTAGGGGTGATTTGGCATGAGGCTTAATTTGGAATTATTTGATGATGTGATTAGAACTTAGGGAATGGCTTTGATTAGGTGGATGGCAAATGGAAATGTCATGTGGGCTTTAGGGTAGATTTTGGGCTCATTGAAATGGTTTTAGATGGGCTTTTAAAATGGTTTAGGAAAGTGGGCTTTTGAATTTTAAAATGGATTTTGGGATGAAATTTTGGTAAAGGCTTGGGCCAAATAATTGTTGAGTTTGGTTTAGGGATGTGTCATGAGTGGTTTGAAATAAATTTGAGGTGATTTGGGTTTGAATTGGGTTGGATATGGGCCTTTTGGCAAAGAGACTAAGGTGGGCCAAAATGGGCTACCATGGGCCAAAGTTGGGCTAAAGTTGAAATTGATGTAAAATTAATGTTGGGAAATGTTTATGGGAGTGTTTCAAAGAGGTTTTGGCTTAGGTTAGGTTTTGATTTTGAGGTTTGGGTCTATTTGGGCTAGGTTTAGGTTTAGGTCAAAATTGGGCTTTTTGATTTTGGGTTGAATTTGAGTGGGGTTTGGGTCTAAATTTTGGGCAAATCATGTTAGTGTTTTGTTTATGGGGATGTTAAGGAAGGTTTAGAAAAGATTTGGGGTTAATTGGAGTTGAATTGGGTGAGTTTGGGCTAAGTTTGGGTCATGGGTCCAAATTGGGCTTTAAGGCCAAAAGTGAAATTGGATCCCAATGCCAATCAAATTGGGCTTGGATTGGGTCTAGATTGGTGTTGGGGATGTTGAATTGAAGTTTAGAATTGAATTGGACCAGAATTTGGATCAATTGGGTAGGTTAGATTTGACATTGGGTTCACTTTGGGTTAAAATGGGTCAAATTGGGGGTTTTGATAAAAGTGGGGTAAATTGGCAAAATTGGCCCATGGTGTAGTTGAACAAAATGAAATTGGGAATATTTGGGATTTTCTGGAATTTTCTGGGAATTTTCTGAATTTTTGGATTTTTTGGCTAAGAGGGGTATTTTGGGTATTTGGAGGGTATTGGGAGGTATTTTTGGAATTTTTGGTATTTTTGGTTATGGATGATCAATTTGAGTGGGGAGGAAATGTTTAGGATTGGTCTTGAGGAATTTTGGGTAATTTAGGTGATTTTGGAAATTTTGGGTAGTTTCGAGGGCATTTGGTAGGTTAGGCGGGTGTAGGGTCCGGGGGTCGAAAATTGAAAATTTGGAAAATTGAAGATTGGGTGAATATAAGTGGAATAAAATCATTTTGGTTGAGCCATGAAGCCACATCAAGCCCATATGAGCCATGAAGGGACTCATTTGAGGCATTCACTTATGTTGTTCCTAACCTCTTAGCCGAGGGCTTAGGGGTTAAGGACCATCCATGTGAATCACTTACATGAGTCGGGAGATCAAGTTAGGTATAGGTGTGGTTTTAGGAGGTGTATGAAAGTGTAGTGTATGAGTGTAGTGTGTGTGTAAGTCGGCCCCTTCACTGAGACCGGGCCGCCCAGGGCGATCCTAAGGCCAAAGAGTCCTATAGGAACTCATCCTTTAAACTTCCACACTTGATTTCGACCCTCCGGGTGATTAGGGGTCTACGGTCGAGTTTGTGGAGTTTGCGGGGAGTTAAGAAGTGGTTTGAAATTTTAGATGGTGGATCCCAATTCTAGTCCTCTAAGATAGTCAAAGGAAAAGCCTAAGGCTAGATCCTAAGTACTAAAGAGAAGAAGAGAAGACCTCATAAAAAATGAGGTCAACATGGGCGAGGCGGTTGCTTATATTGTTGAGTTGGCTGATAACCGGGTTGAGGTTGTTGATAGTTCTGCTGAGGTTGTTGATAGCTGGGCTGCGGCTGCTCTCAGTCCGTATTTGCATTAGCTACTTGCCCTTATCGACTGCGACGACGATCCCGAATTTCTTTTTAAATGTCTTCACGAGCTTCGTTTGTACTGTTTATCGACGAAACTTAGTTGCTTCGCTTCCTCTTGCAAGCTTCCGGCCTTGCTTAACAACTTCTCGAAAGTCTTAATTGTAAATCCCTTAAGGAGAAGTCTTTATCGGGCCTTGAATGCTTTTAAGCAAGATACCGACTGCATGCTGCTCTTGTAGTTGTGGCTCACACTTCATGCTTAGATTTCTTCATCGAAGTATGTAGTCCACTAAAGTTTCATTCGGTTTCTGTTTCTCTACCACTAAGTCACCGATGGTGATATGGTGCTGAGCTCCGGCAAACCGTTTCACGAAGAGGTTTTCCAATTCTGAAAATTGTCTTTACCGAACCGTTCGGTAACTCTGCGTACCAATCGAAGGCGATCCCTGACAGGCTGCTGACGAATTGTCGGAAGAGTAAGGCGTCACTCCCACCGGCGTTGCAACAACTAGCACGAAAATGTGCAACATGTTATCGAGGATTTCCGGTACCATCAAAAGTCTTGAACAGAGGTGGTACGAAGCCTTTGGGTATTATACTGCATCGAATTCTTCGGGGTAAGGTCTGCCCGTCCGAATAGATGCTCCGTTCTTAGAGTGTGCTAAGGCTTCTCGCACTTCTTCGTTCTACCATGTTTTTGATGTCCTTCTACGGAATCATATTCCGAGTAGAGTCTTTCTTCGGCCGATCGTCTCCGTTAACGGATGTAATCTCTTTTCCTCCGTACGTAATATGAATAACTTCGGAGCCGTTTCTCTTGGGGGTTGAGCACGACTGCGAAGAGTGGCTAGAGCTGCAGCCATCTCTTCCATCCTTTTTGCCATTTGAGAGATTGTATCATCTTTTTCTCGAATTTGTGCTCTTAACGCTTCTGGTTCATCTCTCTCCGCAGCTGCCGGAGCACCTTGCGAAGCTGAGGATGCTCGTGTCTCGACCATGTTGATCTCCACATATTTGTCATCCATGAACTCCGACGAGTCAACTTCATCTCCAAACTTTTCTTCTCTTTCTCTTGCTAATCGTTGAATGTCGGTCCTTAGCTTTTCCATAGTGTCCTCCAATGGTCTTTTTCGTGGCGTTTCGCAGTTATCATGCGATGGTTGTTGGGTTTCCTTCTTGGGAGTCCCCTTCATTGCAGTGGCACTCTCTTCGGACTCAAGTCTCCTGACGAGACTTTCCCTTCTCGGTCGTTGTTTCGGTCTTAATTGGCCGGTAGTAGGACGCCATACCATCCTTCTAGCGACGAAGGCGCTAGGACCGGATGGTGCAGTCGGCTGAATGCTTGGAAGGTGGTATCCTCCACGATCCGTAAACACGAAACAACAACAGGTGGGCTAGCTTTCATCTTCTTATTCAGCTTTTCTGTGGAGATAACGGGTTCTACTCGCGGCCCAAGACGGGACTTGGCTGGCACCCGCTCTATTCTTCTTAAAATCTCTGATACATGACATTTCTCTTTCTTTGCTAACTTCTTTATCACAGTCTGTAGTCGGGCAAATGGTGTAATCCTAGCCCTTTTCTTTCGGTTGTCGCTATAGTATGCGGGTCGAGGTAATGTAGAAGCAATCCTGCGGACATTTTCCTCGTCAGCTGCGGCGGAAAAGGGATGGAATCTACTTCCTTCCAAAAGCGGTGTATACTCAGGCAATGGTATGTACTCAGGTAGTGGTGTGTACTCAGGGATTTCTTCTAAGAAAGCGACTTCGGCGGCTCCGGCCTTTCGGCAATCTTCTACCTCTGTTTCTTCTGCGAGTCCGTGTTAGGGGTGGAACCCTTGAGCTGGACCCGATTTCGAAAACAGAAGGTCTTGCACGGAAATCCGTACCCTCCACGGTAACATGCTCGTTACAAATTTGAACTTCCTTCCCCTTCGGTTTGGCGGAAGCCGGGGTAGGTGCGAGAGACGACTAGACCGGTGGGGGTAGAGATAACGGTCCTCCCATGGACGGTAGTATTCCTCTCAGCTGGAACCCTTTGCAGGGGAGGGAACTCTTGAGTTGACTTGAGGTTGAATTCGATCAAAGGTCTTTCAGTTTCAGATACTTTCTCTGTAAGTGTGAAAAGGGTAACGTTAGTGATCTTGACATTTGTGTTCTCGAATCCTTGTCCAAACTGGATGATCCCATTGTCGGACAGCTCATCCTTATAAACAGCGAAGTCCAGTCCATTGGTGAAGGAGAAAATCAGCTTTGGGGTAGACATCTTCTGCAAGGTAGATTCTGATTGTCAGTCCCAAGTTATGCTTCTTCTCATCAGGAGGAAAAGAAAGGAATCGAAAAGTGTCCGAACACATTTTTGTTCATGTATTTATAAAAAGGAGTTATTTGTTAAAAGAGTAATTCTTTAGAGGGTTTGTTTATTAGGAATGGAATGTTCAAAGGCGTAGAGAAGGTAAGGAATCCGATTCAGAATTGGAAAAGAAGAGAAAGTCTTATGCAGGACTTCTCGACTCGAAGGACCGCTCCTAAACTAACACTTATTGGGGGTCCACCCCACCTCAGAAAAGAGGTAAAAGGATCCCGGAACCTCTCCGTTTAGGGGTGTCTAAATGGTGGCTCCTAAATCTGAGAGGAGTTGGCTATACTCGTTCAAGACAAAAATGAACGGGGTATTCCAACGGAAGAATGGTAGTTTGGTCCACTAGGGGCATGAGCTCACTATCGATTTATGAAAGCAAAACCATCTGATCAAATGGAGAGAGGAACTATTCCCCAGCGGAGTCGCCAGAATTTGTCGGCATATTTTTAGGTTATGTGTTTTATTTTAAAAAGGGGTCGACTACGAAATTGTCGGCGAATTTTTTATATTTTAAATTTAATTTAAATATATAGTTTAAAAGATAACATTTGATTTTGAAAGTAATTTTAAGTTTAAAAGTTTTAAGATATGAAATCAAACCGATCTCACATCCCAAATAGTTTATATAAACGAGCACCACACCACAAACCGTGTATCTATCCCGAAGAATAGACACACTATTTGATGATGGGGCTCGATTAAATAAACTAGGAGATTTGTGACATCCGTTTGGTCTGCGAACCAATTTTATAAGCCGACAAGTTCCACTGCTTAATATAAAGGAATTAAGCAGGGTTTATATTACCTGGGTTCTTAAAGTTCCCTATAAGGGCAAACCCCTATTGTTAATTACATCTTAAATGACAGGAATCATTCAAGAAAACTCTCGATAATGATCAGTGGTTTTGCTCTCAAGAATTTCAAAGTTTAAGGTTTTCAAATAATCGGATTTTTGAAATTTCAAAAGGGAATGACTCAAAATTTGGAACAATTTATTTTTGAGAATTCAAAGGAAGAAAGGTAGGAAAAGCTGAGGATCCAAGAAGAATCTTGGTAACTTCCCGGCTATCCTATTGTTTGGCTTCATTTTAAGAAAATCCTAATATTATACGATATTCCGATCTTGCCAATTTTAATTAATTAGGACTTATATTCGTATGACATAATCATACAATCAGCCTCGAAGATGTGAGGGTTTATGTCGTAACGAACAACTACCTCAGAGTCCTAAGACCAGTTAGGGCTTAATCTACATGATATGATCATGCAAATTCCTAACGAAGAGTTGAGGGTTTATGTTGCACTAGGCAAACTACCTCGAAGTCCTATGGCATGGTTATTTAATTCTAAGGAATGTTTTGTTGATGTAGAGTTGTTTTGCTGACGAAGATGGCTGTGCTACCCACCGTGCTCCAAGCTCCTTGTTGTTGCAGAGGTTTAGTTTTAGAAGTCATAAATCACGAGATGAGAGAAGTGTTTTGGTTTAGAGAAAATCTTAAAATCCAAGTGTTTTTAATATTTTAATTAAAACAAATCTTAAAGTTGTTTAACAGAACCGATTAAGATCTCGCGGTTCAGTCATCCCGAGCATCGTTATTTTCATTGAATTCACTTAGTCCAGATGAATTTGCTAAACTCAACTGAATGAGTTCCACACATTCATTTAGACTGTAGGAAATCCCGTTAGCAACACGTGGGTTACATCATCCGAGGTATTCCCGATCATTCAACGATACGTTTTAATTTAGTTGCAATTGTAGTTTTGTCTTCTGTTTGTGATTAAATTTTGAGTTGTTTTATATTTTGAAATGTTGTTGCGGTGAATTTTATCTTGTAATGATTTTTTAATTTAATTTTGGTTTCAGTTTAGGGATTATCCTAAAGGTTTTGGTTTTCATGCAACAGTTGTTTATCATGCAAGAAAAGTAAAGTGCATTTGCAATAAAATAAAAGCGTACCTGGAGAGTATTCCCGTCATCCCAAGCTGCACTTAAAACACATGTTAAGGCATTTAAGTATTTATGGCAATTACCAGGTAAAAGCTAAGGGCAAGGTTTCTGGTTTTCTACCAAGATCCTAATCCTATAGCTAGTCATCTTCTATGACGTCTAGGTTCTTGTGTTTTGGTTTAAGGACGACTTTCTTCATCAAAGAACAATTAAGTTCAATTTTTCTTATAAATATCCTATCATATTGAGGAAGTGCTTAAGACGAGTCTTAAACATCTTTTCGATACCTACAGGATTGTTTTAAGTCAAGAGAATTTAATTATACGAGTGAATTAATCATCAAGAGTTTAAGTTTTGTTATCTTGCTCGGTGAATTAGGACATTTGAATATCACTATAAGTGAAGTAAAACTTCACTTAATACTCCTTTTAGAAGTTATGACAACAAGAGCTTTTGAGGGCAAATTGATGTTTAAGTGATTTGTGATTTAATTTAATTTTAGTTAATGTGTTTAAGTTTGGAATAGTGTTCAAGTTGTTTTAGATTTATTTTGAATTCTTTATGTCTTAGGTGATGTTATATTTAAATCAATTTAATTTAATTTAATTTAATTTAATTTAATTTGGTTTAGTTTTAATTTTAATTTAATTTTATTTTTAATTTTAATTTAATTTAGACTTTTTTTTAATTTGATTTTATTTTTTATTTAATTTAATTTAATTTAATATGTTTTAATTTAATTTAGTTTAATTTAATTTAATTTAATTTAATTTAAATTAATTTTAATTTTAATTTAATTTTATTTTAATTTTAATTTAATATTTTATTTTTTATGTTTTAAAGATGATTTAATTTAATTGTTAAAGTATTAATTTAATTGAAATTTTGGAAGGATTTAATTTAAATGCTTTAATTTTAATTTAGTTTAATGATTAAGTCTTTTAGTATTTTAAATCTTGAGTTTCGATAATCATTAATTGGGAATTAAATATTATTGAAGTGATTAATTTTGGGATTCTTAAATTAGAGAATAAATGTCTTCTTAATAATATCCCTATTTTAATAATTTCAATTTTTATTAATCTTCCAAATTTCATTAATTAATTGATTAAGGTTTACTTTAATTAATCTTAAAAATGATTGATGGGTCTCTATCCTTTAATTATTTAAATTTCAATCATCCAAATCAGATTAGGATCGAATATTTTACTATCTCAATTTATTAAGCCTAAAGTTTTAACTAAGGGTTAAAATTTTAATTACCATTTTGCCCTTCAAGCTTAATAATTCCATAACTCACTAAATTGAACTTAAATGAATTTGAAATTTTTATGTGGCTTCACTCACATGTCAATTAAGACGTTAGAGGAGAAAATGTGATTTTTCTGTATTTAATTTATTTATATAATTATTTTTTGTAGAAAATAGGGATTTCCAAGGAAAATTCAATAAAGATGACCAAGGGAACTTTTCTATTCTTAAGAAAATTATGGGGCACTCCTAATGACCAGAGGACCATTTGCACTAATTTTGGTGATTTTTTTAATTACATTTTATTTACTAGAATTATTTTGAGTTTTGGAGTATTAATTAATTTTAAAATGAAATTAAAGTTGAAAAATAGATGTTATATTTTTATTAAATCTCTCTGACCTCAAGGAGTCCAGAGAAATAAATTTTATATTTTTCTGATTTTTCTTTGATTTATTAGAATTATTTTAGGGAAAAGGTTGGAAAATACATTTTTTAATATTAAAAAAATACATTAAGCCTTTAAAATTCAATATCTTACCCTAGGGACTTAAGAAAAATATTTGGTTTGTTCCTAAATGATTAGAATTCAAAATGTGACATTTTGGTGATTTTTAATATTTTTATAGTTTTTATTATTTTTTAATTATTAAAAATATTAAAACAATGATAAAAATCAACTTTTTTAGAAAATTACAATTTTAATTTTCCTAAGTTCCTCCGATATCAGAGAGGCTCCAAAACCATTTTTGTGAATTTTTGAAAAGTATTTTGTGAGTTATGAATATTAAAGTTTAATTTTACCCATTTTTGCTTAAGAGGCTTAATCAACCCATTTGGTGGGGTTAATCAAGTCCAATTGGTTTCAAATTTTTATGTGGTGTTCTCTTATCCCTAGAGGACAGTGGAGAATTGTTTTTAAGTTAATTTGATGAATGGTTAACCCAAATAATTAAAGTTCAATTTTGAGTATTTAGGCCAATTAGGGTTGTTCAAAGTGAATTAACTCAAAACTTATTTTTCCTAGGTCCCTCTGGTCACAAGAAACATCACCAAATTTTCTTAGATTTTATTTCTCAACATGCTAATTATTGGAATTAAAATACTCAAAACAGTAACATGAACTTGAAAAATCAATAACTTCTCATAGGGATGGTCTGTGACCTTGGAAAATTCAGGGAATGTTCCCAAGTTCAGAGGCTTCAAAAGCCCTATGGTCTCATGCCATAGTGAATTTCCTATATGCATGAAGAATTAAAACAATGCAGAGAGTAAATAAATCATTAAAAATAAAATACTTAATGAAATTACTTGAATTCTTTTCCACATTATTCTCCTCTGTTCACTGAGTAAGAGGGTATTTTTATTTTATTTTTAGGATTTTTCTACACAAAGTTATGAATTTTTGAAGTTCTGGGAATTAAATAAATAGAAGAATAGCCAATTTATCTACTTATCCACGCGGCGCCGCGTCAACCTCGGCAGCTCCGAAGCTCCACGCGTCGTATCCTGATTCGGCGCCGACATCTGACTGGGATGCCAAGCGGCCCGTGGTTCATGTCCCGTTGCTCCGTCCGGCATGATCCTGGCCGTCCGCTCGATACACGCACAATCCGACGGCTCCTGGTCATTGTCTACGACTGGTGTGAACCCGTGTCGTCAACCTTCTAACTCAACAGATTTTCGTGTTTTTATGCTCTATGGATTCATCTTGAAGAGACGAACAC